>CAUYLG010055201.1:0-91633 GCA_963573385.1 Cacajao melanocephalus | reverse complement strand
TAAAGTATTTAAGTAGCTAAAGACAAGAACCTTCTTTTTTTTTTTTTTTCAATTGTACTTTAAGTTCTGGGGTACATGTGCTGATCTTGCAGGATTGTTGCATAGGTACACACATGCCATGGTGGTTTGCTGTCTCCATCCCCCTACACCCGGCACCTACATCAGGCATTTCTCCCAGTGTTAGCCCTCCCCAACCTCCCCGCTCCCCGCCACCACACTGTCCTTCCCCAGATAACAACCTTCTAACTTTTCATTTATGCTTGCGTTAGCCTGAATCTTCCAATAGCCTCAGTAGCAGAGGTTTATAATTAAAGTTCAAAAAAAAATTAATGAAAAATCTTTATATCATGTTAAATTACTTACCCTTTTAGCCAGGGAACAGAGAATAGCCCCAAAATTCAGAGTGAAGGAAGACTGTAGGAAACATGCCAGCATGAGCACAAGCCTGTGCACAAAGAGGGCATGGAGCTGACTGAACTGACCCACACCTCCCTTGAAAGACCCCCAATTGTCAACCCACTTTACCCATTCAACTCACTTTTCATTCTTCACACTATGCAACTGGACTCCCACCAAGCCAACCTCTTCCACGTTCACTCATATACCGACGTTTTCACTTACATTGCCAGTACCAGCCTACCTCTGCCCCTGACTATTGCTTCTGGGGACTAGTCAAATTCATCCATTCTTTAAAATCTAGGTAGCGCCTCTACTTCCGTGATTCTTCCAAACATTCCTCTCCATGTCATCTGAACTGTTACATGGAACCTAACATACACCTAGGCATTACTAGCTTTTCACAGGTATACATCTTATTTGTCTAATTTAGTCATAAATTCCACAGGATCAAGTCTTAAACCACTTTATGCTTCTAAAAGTGGCTCTCAACCATCACTGTGCAGACAAGTGGAATAGCAGGAACCCTGAATAAGTGCACCATCAAATTTTAAACAATATATAGAATTTATTTTTGTTCAACTGACAATCCACAATTTTACAGGGATTTCTACCAAACACTAAGCCAAAATGTTGCCCATGATACAATTTGCTGAAAATAAAATGAAGATTGCATGTTCAGAGGAACATATATGAACTTTACCTCAAAGGATATAAGAGAAACAAGGTCATGGCTACAAACAATTCTGTTCAAACACTAACACACCAGAGGGTGAACAGGTTTTGCAATTTTCTGAAACTTGCTTTTTTTAAAAAAATGACATTCACTTTTAATCCTCTATCAAAAATTCTAACATCATACAAAACTATGTCTTTAACATAAAAAGTGAGAACCATGGTCCTTGCATAATAGGTATTTTGATAGACATTGCTTTGGAACTGTTCGAGCAAGAGTTTCCAAAAACATGGTTCTCCCTTTGGGAAGTCACACTTGGAACAATACCTTAGCTCCAAAGGCCCTTCTCAAAATATGTAATATACCACATCTTCAAGAATTCAACCAAAGCCTCCAAATTCTTATTCTAGAGAGGCTCAAGGAAAGAAAGCTGAGCAGATAAAGTATCTTAACACGGCAGCCACATGTCAAAGATGTCTAGACAGTTTCAGAAGCACTAAGCATAACCCTGGTCCTGTATATGAATGAGCTTAAGATTCAGAACTTGACTGTGTTCAATCCTTTTCCTCCTGGCATTGGTTAGGTTCTGTATTTGCACGGCACTTGACCAGTATGTGTGTTCTACAAGATGTTAAAGAGATATTTAGCAGTGAAAAAAAGAATGTTATGGTCAAAACAATTTGCACAATGCTGGCTGAAACAAAATTAAACAGGTCCCTGTATCACAGGACTTGCCAGTGCCTTTAATCTCCAATGGGCATTGTGATCCCCAGGAGAGGGACTGTGGTGCATAGCGTTTCCCCCACTCATTTGATTACAAAATTAGTTTTTAAAGAGTCCCACAATACAATTTTTGGAAAGACTGATCTAGTACTTTCTAAAAATGAACAATGGCAAGAAAGATGCCAATTTTGGGGGAGGGGGCAGGGATAAGTGAACAGGCCTTCCTCTAAGTGAGACATGAATTAGGCACTAGCAGACTAAGAGGTAGACTTTGTTCTCATACCTTCAAAATGACTTTTCCCTAGACGACTCATCTGAAATGTGAGAAATAATTACACTGCTCTGCTTCCCAGAGTTTTTATTGTTTTTAATCATGAAACTGTGATCTATATTAATCATCAAAACAGATTCTCAACCCAAGTGACCAGACTTCAAAATCCCTAGTGCCCTTCCAGCCTGAATGAAAGGATAGGGAGAATATGAACCAGACGTCACCCAGAAAGTTTTTACATCTCCAGCTTCTAGGCCATTATGATAAAGTCAAACTGCATCCAAGATAAGGGATGAAGTTCTCCCTTAGCAACTCACTTCTGGAGGGGACAAACACACATACCACCCATATCTGAACCTTGATTCAACTTTTCGAGGTAGATTTTCTAAAGAAAAACTCAAAGAAACATGGGAGGTCAAAGCTGGAACTACAGGGAAAAAAGAAAAAGAAGTACTCAAAGACTATTTTCCTTTCTTTAAAGAGAAGGAACTCATTACAGGGTTAGTGAGCAGGGGAAATATCATTCCTTTCAGTGAAACAGCTTTCCAGGAAAAGTATCTCAACATATTTACTATAAAACAATTTAATTTCCCTGTCCCATCACCTGCCACCCCATCCTCATCCCCCCTACAAAACCCACAGATTGTGGATTTCCTCTCATTCTTGGCAGAGTTACTAGAAGAAACATAATACCCCCTTCGGACTGCTCCCAACAGCTGCTGGAACAAGACGGGGGAGCTGGGGGTATCCCTCCAAAACTGCCTCTAAAAATGACCATTCCCCCTTCCAACCCACACAGCAAGTAAGCATAAGACTTCCCTTTCTCTACTTTCTTAAAGCAAGGGGAGACCACAAAAACAGCAGCGTACCCTAATCCAAAATACTTGCTTCCAGCCCATCTGTTCTCCTCAATGTGACTCTAAACTGAAGCTTCTGTGCAGTAACCACCACTCTATTTCTCCCCTAACACGTAGCTATTAAAAATAATCCTCTACTACCTCACAAGACCAGTATTTCTTATTTGTTTTATCTAACAATCCCCAAGTTAGGGTTCCTATCAAACTCCTATTCACTGTAATTTCCTACCTCTGCCCACCTGTCCCAATACCACACACTTCATACAAATACGAATCCCCCTCCAGGTCAAGAGACTTGCACAACAAAAGTCTAGGAACAAATTCATCAATGGCTACCCTACACTCCAGCCCTTTGCCCAGTATCCCTTGCCCAATATCATCATACACTAAATGCTCTTCAATTCTGTCTAAAAAAGCCCCATCACCAGGCAACAGAGAGACATCCAGTTATCCTTCAGCCTCTCAGCTGAGACCACCAACAAAGAAGTTCACGAATGTCAACTGGGGGCACAGGCAATATCTCTCTCTGCCGAGGAGAAACTGGAGAGAACCTCCAGCATCATTCCCCAAAGGTGACAGCCAGGGTTGAGTGAAGACCGTGAAAACTGTACAAGAGCTGGGGCAGAAAATATAATGTAAGGAATGATTTGGAACTGGGGCAGGAGAAGGGGGAGGGATGAACTGGCTGACCCCAAATGTCTTTTCCATCTCTAACTCCTATGATTCTTTGACCTCTAATTTTGTGCTGTGGACAAGGAATGGAAAGTCAACAGACGTGGTGATGTTTTGAAAGAGGCTGGCAGTCTGCTCTTGTCATTTAGTGGCCTTTGCATGTATTTTTTAAGGTGTCTCCAAGCCCTGTCTTCATTTCACAGTTGTCACCTTTCTCAGCAATTTGAGCTCATGTCAAATACCAAAAAAGAAGAAGAAGAAGAAAGAATGTGCTGGCAATTAATTGTGGGCTAAAGAGGGGCAGCAGGCACAGGGGCCCATTGGGTGACCCAGACTTCCAGGGAGGGCAACATGGACAGTTTGGATAAAATGAAGAACTGACTCAAAACTGAGACAAGGCAACCAAACCCCTAACAAGAGGTAAATTATTTCTCCACATAGTCTCATACTCAGTTTTAGAGAAAGCTCACGTATTTACATGATTCAAGGTATATAAATATGTTCTTAATTACCATAACCATCTTGATTCAATTGATTACAATTGGAGTTCCATCTAAGCAAGACTGCTGAATAGGAAGGACTTTCAAGAGTAAACCAAATCTCTGGATTCTCAACCCTGATTCAGTTGACACACCTGAGGTAAATTCTGAAGCTTAGCAAAAGTCAGCTTCTGCAAATCAAAGTGGGAAGTCTGACAATTTTCACTGAAAATTCAAAACCCAATTTTCTCCTCTTTTTTTTCAAACAGTTGATCTCATCTTAATTTTCAAATATTTTTGGAGCCTGGTCTCAAGAAGAATCTGCCTAAATTTCTCCCTGTTCCACGGTTACATGTCAGCACCAAAAATTAATCCAGTGCCAGGGTCAACCTAGAGCTAAGGTTAAGTTGTCACACACAAGTAATTCTTTTCTAAGTCACATATTCAAAAATAATTTTTTAAGAACCTGTATACTTTCTCAGTGACCTCACTGTCAGTTGGGGATTTCAGTAGCTCAAGCACAATCTTTACCTTAGATGAAGGTTCCAGGTGCAAAAAACTGAAAAGTGTAGAGTACTGAAATATTTTCAGAGCTCTCATTCCAGTATGAAATCACACTACAGACTGCTCATCTCACAGACTGTGAGGACATTGGGTTTCTCCATGTTTCTGACTTGAAAGCTAGAAAATTTAGCCCCTGGAAAGGATATAAACAGCTTCTGTATTCTCATGGTCTTAGAGAAGGCCTCTTCCATTCTTCCAGTTCGCATTTGGAGGTAGTGATTGAACTAGAGCATGCCCTGCTTCCACAGGTGTACTGTTTTATTTTGAACCTGTAAACTAAACTCTATTTTATTAACTCATAGAAACCATTAAAAATAAGACCTTTCCAAATGCTAAAGACAATAAATACATCCACATACGAAATCATTCAGTGAACTAGAGAACAAATAGGTGACTCTCCTCCCTGGGTAAGGCAGAAAGCTGGAGAAAACCTAAGCTACTTTGAGTTGTTAATTGTTTTCTGAAGATCACAGTCTAGGCCTTAAAGGTAACCAGTTAGCAATACCATCTCCATTCAGAGTTAGGAAACTATATGCTTTCTGGGCCAAGAAAATGCTCTTAAGCACAATCATTTTAAAACAAATAAACACACTCTGCTTATCTGTGTCTATCTCACCACTCTGGACGTTAATCATCACTGAAATAGATACCTCAGGCCCCCAGCCTCAAAGAGCTGCAAGGCCATAGGACCCCTCCACAGGAATGAATGTACATGCCAGGACAAACACCTCAGGAGCCTCACTCCCTAAACACCTATTGTTAATTCCAGGCAAATCTATCATAGGCAAATGCAAGAGAGCACCCAGGAATTGCTCAAAGGCTATTTCAAATAAAATTCCTGTTTGAGAATATGTAGCACTTAATTCAGGAGGAAGAGGATCAAGTAAGCTTGCTTGAACATAAGACTGGCAATAGTATCTTTTAAAAATAGCTTTACATTGCACAGAAATATTTTTTCTATTATTTGCATTTGTTAATTTTCAGTATCAGAATTTGCAGAGAACACTCCTGTTCTTCCCCCATCATACTGTGTACCTCTTGCATTCAGCCTACGTTATCAACTGACAGCTGAATTCCACTATTTTGTTCTTGTAAACTGAAATAGGTTAGTTTGTCCTCTTACTCTTTAGGGAAAATTTGAAAGATTGCCGTATGAAACATTTCTTTGATATTTATTGTTATATTCAGGATATTTCTACTCCCCTAGGCTTCATAAAATCTCCAAACAAAACTGATTATAAATCAGATGACTGACTCAAACTATCTTTGTGTCCCTTAAAAAAAAAAAAAAGGCTTAGGACACCTGCCAGTGTTCACTGCTCAGGAAAGAGGCCTAAAGGGAAGCAAATTATTTGTTTGTGGTTTTAAAGTGTCCAGAATGCCTTCAAGCACAAGTATAAGACCATTAGCAAATCACAAGGAACCAAAGCAGTTCATCTTACTCAACAAAGCTATGATCAGTTAGGAAGAGCCAAACTGAATAAGACGTGCCCTGGGCCGGAAGGTCAGTAAACCTTAGCAGTTTGTGTTTCTGAGAATCAAGAGGCTCTTCAGCCCAGAGTACAGGCCCTAAGTCCACAGGTTCTGCTGTCATGTTTCCAAAAACATTCAGGGCAGGTGAAAGAAACCAAGCAGGATGCGTGTGTGTGCGTGTTTTCCCCTTTGTCTTTAGGCAGCACCTCTAAGTCAAACCAGCACCACTTCTGCTATATACAGACTAGCTAGAGGTGAAGCCAAGCAATTAAAAAGTCCCATTTTACAATTTATTGAGTGCTTACTATGTGCTGAATGCTCTACTAGCCAGCATTCTACATTTAAGCCTCATTTTACCAGGCAAGGTTATTCCCATTCTTTATAGATAATAAAACCTAGGACCAGTGAGGTTATGTGGCTTCTGATAAAACCAAGTTTTGTGTAATGCCGATAAAAACTCATCTCACTTATCTAGTCTGCAGTTAATTAGCCCTAAGCATGAACGACAGCTCTGCCACCATCCAGTCACACTTTTGCTGTACTTTGGAACCAGGTTCGCTGACTCCCTAAGTGGACTGGGGTGCATGCCTTCTCCCTCCAGGGATGACAACCACCTCTCTCAGTGGCTTATTAAGTCTCTGCAGCTGTCCAGAAACAGACCACATTGGTAAACATTCTCTCCACCTGCTGTAACATGCATAACTTCTTCCCTCAACCCAGAAAACCCAAGCAGTGACCCTGCTCTTTATCAAGGGCTATGGTAAAACAACTTCCCTAGAAGGCCAGGACACCTTACCCTAGGACACGGGCAAGAAATCAAAACACATGTTACCAGGGTCAAATAATAAAGCCATACTGTTTGGCAATCTCAAAGCATTTTACACCATAAATTCATTTTCATTTTTTTTGTTATTACTGCTACAGAATGTAGACTCATTCCCAATATCTCTGTTTTAGAGCATTTGAAAATAAACACAACTTCCTTCATTCATTCACTCAATCTCTATATGAAGAGAAAGAAAGCCAAACTTTGCCTTGGCTGGCTTGAGTTCCAGTGATTTTAGACAACTTCTCCTATAGGTCAACTGATAATATTCTTTGAAAGAGAATAACAAACTATTTCTGCAGGTGACAAGACTGCATGCCCAGGAAGTTCCAAAGAATAATTATCATGAACAAAATCATCCTAGAATAAAATTAAAAACCACAAATCCAAAATTTACTAATTAGTCATTTTCTACATTCAATAATACCCAGCCAGAAAACATGCCAAAGAGAGTATATTTGCAATAAAAACGAAATGCATAATATATTTAGAAATACACAGGAGTGCAACAACAGATATGTGAGAACTTTATCATGAAAACCACAAAGTTCTTGGAAAAGCGCAGAATTTTTTTTTTTGATGGGGAGGGAGTTGAACAGAAGTGTGGAGGTGACACACACACATAAATCCAACAGGATAATCTTACCTTGACAGATACTAGACTCTACCAAAAAGTAACAATATTTAAAACAGTATGGAAATGGAAAAATGTATCAGTGACACAAAATGGAGCTCAGATATAGATCCAATATACACACATATGTATGTGTGTATATATGTATATATAAACATTATATAGCAAAATACGCTTTCCAAAACAAAGTTATTACTTAACAAAGTTGTAATGATAACTAGGTAGTCGCTGAGGCTACCTAACAAAAATAGTAAGTTGAATTCACCTATTGCACCAAAAGTGGTATTGATGCAAGTGTTAACTATTAAAAAATCAAATTAGGCCGGGCATGGTGGCTCACACCTGTAATCTCAGCACTTTGGGAGGCCAAGGCAGGCGGACCACCTGAGGTCAGGAGTTCATCAGTCTGACCAACACAGAAAAACCCCATCTCTACTAAAAATACAAAATTAGCCGGGCGTGGTGGTGCATGCCTATACTCCCAGTTATGCTGGAGGCTGAGGCAGGAGAATTGCTTGAACCTGGGAGGCAGAGGTTGTGGTGAGCCGAAATCATGCCATTGCACTCCAGCCTATGCCCCGACAAGAGTGAAACTCTGTCTCAAAAAAAAAATAAAATAAAATTATAAGAAAACCAGTGGGAAACAGATTTATCAGGTCTGTGGAGAAATTATAAATTTCTCAGCTTTGGGGGAAAAAGAGAAAAAAAAATCACAAAAGAGTGCCAGAGCCTAATAAAAAGTGTAAAACAGTAAAGTAAAATCAATTGACTGGGAAAACTATCTGGATCAAAGACGGCAGACTAGATTCTAACATCTAAGACCCACAAAGATTCCAAATGTACAAGAAAAACACAAAGACCCCAGTAATAAATGGGCAAAGAGTGGGAACAGACAGTCTCGCAGGTGAAACAAACACCTGGGAAAATATTTATCCCGGCCAGTGGTAAAAGAGATGCAAAATAACACAACTTTGATACCTTAAATGCCCACTAAAGTAGCAAAGATTTTCTAAATTCTCACATAAAATTTTTTCACTCTATACTGGTCCCCCTATAACTTGATACAGCACCTCTGCAAATCATAACCTTTGCTATAATGCCACCTTGAGACTTTATCCTAAGGAACTAATTTTTTTAAATATGTATGGTATGACATGTGACTTATATTTCAGTAAAGCTGTTACTCAAAAATGAGTTATTTCATTATCTGTAATAGTAAAAAGCTGAACACAACATGTAAGTTTAATAGTAGAGGGATGTTCAATCTCATTATGGGACAGCCCACAAACATTTACTATGCATCTATTCTGTTAGGATCAGTAAGATAGATAGCAACTATGTGTGCACCTGAAAAGTTTTTTAAATGAAAATAATTGTCTAGAGATGATGGTATTATAGCTTTTTATGTTTTTAAAAACTTTCTCTAATGTTGTCATAATGTGCTAGAAAGAACTACCTTTTTAAAAAAATGAGTGGAATAGGGGGCAATCTGAAAGCTCTCACTCCCTCAATCCCCTACAGGTTTTTTCTTCCTATTTAACAGCTTAAGTGGCTCAGGAAAGTTTTTCATTCACAGGTCTCAGACCCTACCAAAAACAGGCCAAACTGCAATACCATGTCTTGTACACAGCCTAGACCAACTCCAGCCTCCTGCCTCAAGCAGGCCCCCTTTTTCGTGTGGAGTCATAAACTATGGCTGAACACTAGGACGGAGGGCCTTCCATTAGGGTCCGAGCCCTGAAGCTTAACAACCTTTAGAAGAGGGTAGGGAAGATGAAAGATCAAAGTCCACGAAAATATGATGATACACCACTTAAGGAACCTGGGTCCTAGACCCGGACTGGAGGAGTGGTCCAAAGCACGAAGAAACCACATAGACCAACCTGGCTCCTCTGGGGCTAAGGAGCCGGGGCAGTTAAACCTCTGCAGAAAGACACAATGGAAAGCTGTAGAGAGTGCCTAAGATGACTAGTTGTGAGGACGGCCCATCGGAGAGGGTGCCCACTGAGGGATGCTCTCGGAAGGCTGCCTCAGATGGAGGCCTTGGGGAGGAGGGGCAGTGGGGGTCCCTGAGAGTGCTCGAGAAAGGGTGTCGGCGGAGGCCAGGTGTAGGCCTCGGAACTCGGGGTGCGATACGACCCTGGGCCCACCAGGCCGCGGCGCCCCGCCCTTTCCCGGGATGCGGGGCCGGCCCGGGGCAGGGAGCGGGCGGGCGAGCAGACGCTTACAAGTCGGTGCCGAGCCGCGTGAAGCCGGAGTTGAGCGAGGCCCGAGCTATCCGGCGCCAGAGCAGGTCGCAGCTGGTGAAGCGCCGCAGCCAGCGGCACACCTGGGCCAGGCGGCCGAGGGCCCGCATGTCCAGGTAGGAGCAGATGAGCAGCAGCAGCTCCTCTGGCAGGCGCCAGAGCGCAGGCCCCGCGGCCGGGGGGGCGGTCGACTCCCGAGCAGCCTCCTCCTCCTCCTCCTCCTCCCCTGCCGCCGCAGCCATGGCCGCCCCCGTCCCTGCGATGTCGGCCCAAGCCTGACCCCCTCGTCCCTGTGCTCTTCCCGGCCTGGCGCCCTCCCGCCGCCTAGCCCTGACCCTCCATTCCTCCTTCTTCCCATACTCTTTTCCTTCTGCCTCCTTCCCGGTCCCTGCGCTCCCCTTATCTCCCTTGATGCCTCTCACCCCTTCCTCCACGCTTCCGCCTCCCTCTGCTTCCTCCCTCGGGCCTGCCCTCGCTCCCGCCTCAGCCCCCGGCCCCGCTGCCTCTTTCGCTGTCTGCGGCCCGGGTTTCCCTTCCGCCCCGCTTCCTCTTCCGCCTTGCCCTGCGCTCGCTTTTCCCTTCCCTTTCCCCTTCCTTCGCTTCCCCCTCGCGACCCTCCCTTCTTGCAGCTTCCTCGCCTCCAGGCCCTCGCCCTCGCCGGGCCCGCCGTTCCCGGGGGGCCCCGAGCGGCCCTGGCTGCCCATGAGCGGCCGCGGGGCCGGCCCGACGCGGAGCCCAGCCCGAGCCGCCGCCGCCGCCGCCCCGGGAGGAGGCGACACCATGTCGGACCGGGTCACATGGGGCGGCGCGGGCCGAGCCCTGGACCCGCCCCTCACACCTGCGGCCTTGGATCCACTTCAGAGAGCGGGCTGGGGCCGGGGCGCTGACACCACACCCGCATCCCCGGGAGCGCTTGGTGGAAACACCGGAGTTGGTGCTGCAAACACGTGTGCCCCGTTTCGAGGCCCTGCCTAAGGCCACCAGAGGACCGGCTGCCCTCAGGAAGCGGCCAGTTGGAGCACCTGCCCTCAAGAAGCCCCTAGTTGGGTGGCCTTCCCCATCTAGGAGCCCTCCTCTTCTTCGAGTGATGCCCCCTTTCCACGGGCCACCTATGAGGGTCCAACGACACTGCAGCCCTAGAAGTTGGCAGGTTCCATAGCTTAGATTCTCACACAGGCCGTGAAGCATAGTCCTGGCATGAGTGAGCTTGGGGATTAGACATATTTGGGGATTTGCAGTCTTCTAGATCCCGAGTCCATAACTTCAAAAACAGTCATGTATCAGAAAATAGCAAAGCTAGGGCTTCTTATCAGTCACCACCCAAGTGCAAGTTGACTCTCCAAGGACTCAGCATCCGTTCTCCATACCACCCAACATGCACTAATCTGAAGGGTCCAGCAGTGTCCTCCCTCATCACATGTGGCTGCTGAGCATTTGAAATGTGGCTAATACAAATTGAAATGAGATATAGGTGAGAAATACACACCAGATTTTGAAGCCATACAAGAAAAAGAATGCAAAATATCTCTAATAATTTTATATTGATTACGTGTTGAAGTATTAATATTTTGGATATGCTGTATTGGGCTAAATGCAATATATTTTAATGTAACTACTAGAAAATTTTAAATTATACATATGACTTGCATTTGTGGCTCAGGTTATTTTTCTGTTAGCACTGGGCTAGGCAGTAAAACTTGGAGGAGGGGAGGAAGATGCCTATTTCTGTCTATTTATCCTGTACTCCAAATCCAGATAGGAAGGATTGGGGAGTTTTCTTTTGTACTTACCTGCATCTTAACAGTCATTTTCAGGGAGCAGGGAAGAATAAAAATAGACCCTGAAAATTATTCAACACCTAGCATAGCCAAAGAGAGACCTAGGGAAGCAACTACATTGTATTATGGTGGTGAGAGAAGCATCATGTAACAAGGTCAGACCGGAATCTGGCTTTGCCCTAGAATTACTTTTTGATCTTAGCAAAACAACAACAAAAAGCCCCACCTATCTTGGCCTTTTAGTGTTCTCAATCTGTAGTGGAGATAATGCCTCTGCCTTACTTTCGAGGGATAAATGAGATGATCCCTGTAAAATGCTTTGAACTCCTCTAAGAAAATTCTTAATAATAGTTACAGGTCAAATCCTGTTACAAAAAAATGCCATCCCTCCCCCCTCAAATGCAACAAAGACTTTGTGTAGAAAACGATTTCCAAACTCAAGGCAGTGGTTTATTAAAAGCAGTATTTGATAGATTTCAATGCAGCCAAAGAATTTAGGCCATCCTTTAGAGATCATTATAAAGAAATTTACTTATTCACAGGTATCATGCAGTTAGAAGACTATTAAGGTAGGAATACTGCACATTTAGGTGATGTCATGAATTCAACATTTATTGATTTTGCTACATTTGTGTCCTGTGAGCTCCTCAGGAAGGAAGACAGATGAATATAGCAGGAATATGGCTCCTGCATTTTGTGTTTAGATTTGTGTTAGAGATGTTTGTAATTTCTTACTGTTTGTGTATTTTTTAGCTCGTTCACAATACATAGTAAAGCTGAGTAGTTGATCCATATTCTATCTCATTTTAGTGGAGACACTAAAACTTCTTTAAGCCAACATAAGTCAGGATTAAAATCCATAATGGCACAAGTGTCATTTATTTTCATTAATGGAGAAATTAAAGCATAATTTAAAAACATCAAATCATCCTCTTTCACACCCAAACTAGAGATCAGATAAACTCTTAGCCTAGAATTTGTAATGTAATGATTTCCAAAAAAGTCAACAGACTCACTATGCAGGAAAAAAAGCAAAGCCAAAATGGAAAATTGGCATATATTCTCTTATTTGGTGGTGATGTGTATTCCTAAATTACCAAACGTGATAAAGAAACAAACAAACAAAAAAACACTTTAGCCTTAGCTCAGAGAGGCAGCTAGAATTTTTCATCAACTCTCCCTTCCCTTGCCCCCAACAAAGAAAAATCCAATTTGGGATGTAAACCAAACTTAAAAACTGCGTCATAAAATTCACTTTTAAAATTCTTTTTTGGGATAGAGTGTCAGAAAAGCAGCTGAAAAGATGAGTTTGTAATGAAAGTAAATGCATGTCTTCATGGAGGATCTGAATAGCATTTTTCTATCAAAGAAAATAAATATATTAATACTCAGAAAAGAGGAAGGTAGAGTTTAGTGGACTTAACATCTTTAAAAGTCATCAACTCTGTTGAAGTTTAGATTCAGGAATCAAGAATTAAGGTAGGGAGGTAAAATCTACCTTTGTTTTCATAAAGCTTTTTATTTAAAAAAAATGTACAGATTAACAAACTGAAAATATTGGCCAGAATATTGACTGGGTGTGGTGGCTCATGCCTGTAATCCCAGCACTTTGGGAGGCCAAGGCGGGCAGATCGCCTGAGGTCAGGAGTTTGAGTTCCAGCTACTCAGAAGGCTGAGGCCAGAGAATTATTTAAACCCAGGAGGCAGAGGTTGCACTGAGCTGAGATTGTGCCACTGCACTTCAGCCTGAGTGACAGAGTGAGACTCTGTCTCAAAAAAAAAAAAAAAAAAACTTAAGACACAATATAAATTTCATAATTTTGTGGGCATTTAGAAACACATTAATTTACCTCTTTTTTTTTATTTATTTTTTTTTTGAGACAGCGTCTCAATGTGTCATCCAGGCTGGAGTGCAGTAGCATGATCTTGGCTCACTGCAGCCTTGACCTCCTGGGCTTAAGTGATCCTCCCACTTCAACCCCAGAGTAGCTGAGACTATAGGTGCCTGGCTGATTTTTTTATTTTGTTGACAAGGTCTCACCAGGTTACCCAGGCTAATAGTTTACTTTTAAAGAGGATTTTAAAGCACAGATACAAAGTTCTTTACGTTAGTGTGTACATGTACGTGACATGCATAATGGTGATTATTGCGGTTATAGGTAGCCCATAGTATATGTTTAGGATTGTAAAAAGACTAGAATTTTGTGTTCTGGCCATTCTTATAAACAGATGACAGAATCGCCTATTCACACATTCATTACCCTGGAGCTGGTAAATTTAACAGGAAAATTATTCTGAGATGAATGAGAGATTTCAATATCATACGTGGGCCCAGATGCTCACCATTATTCCTCTATAACAGCAGTGGCTTACATTTACTATAAACACTTACTATGTGCCAGCTACTATTATAAGGGCTTTCCAGCTAGGCACAGTGGCTCACACCTGTAATCCTGGCACTTTGGAAGGCTGAGGTGGGAGGATTGTTTGAGCCCAGGAGTTCAAGACCAGCCTGGGCAACACAGGGAGATCCTGTCTCTACAAAAGAATTTTTAAAAACTAGTTGGGCATGGTGATGCACATCTGTGGTTCCAGCTACTTGAGAGGCTGAAATGAGAGGATCAGTTGAGCCTGGGAGGTTAAGGCTGCAGTAAGCTATGATCACATCAAGGCACTCCATACTGGGCAACAGAACAAGACTCTGTCTCAAAAAAAAAAAAAAAAAAAGTTAATCATGTAGACTTTCATACTCTTAATGCTTTTCATAATCTTTTTTTCAAAACTTTAAAGGGATTGTTGGGAACTAAAGTATCTTGCAAAAGAACATTTAACTAAAATTTGGTAGTTCCTATTGCTTCAGCTTCATTTTCTTCAATTTCTTCATTTTGCTTCATCTTCATTTAGTAACTATGTATGTACAGTATGTGTGAGCCTTTTTTGTAAATTTATCTCTGTGTATATATGCAAAGGGAAGGTTTGTGGAATAATGTTAATAACGGTTATTTTTAGGTGATTGATAGAATTTTGGGATTTTACTTTGCACTTTTCTGTATTACTTAATTTGTTTATAAGAAGCATGTACACCTTTACAAAATAAAGTCTTTTTAAAAAATAGAGTTGTAATGAGTCTCTAAACCATGCAAAAAGGAGTTTGGTGATTTGAAGCCAAGATCATTGCCAGAGTTTTAAGCAGCTACTCAAGTTTCCTCAAACCTTATTTAAATAAGGCTGGATGTGGTGACTCATGTCTGTAATCCCAGCACTTTGGGAGGCTGAGGCAGGAAGATTGCTTGAGCCCGGGAGTTCGAGATGAGTGTGGGCAGAGACCCCCCATCTCTAAAAAAAATTTAAATGAAGTAGTTAGGTGAGGTGGTATATACCTGTAGTCCCAGCTACTGGTGAAGCTGAAGCTGGAGGATCACTAGAACCTAAAAAGGTGAGGCTGCAGCAAGCCATGTTCATGTCACTGCACTCCAAACTGGGCAACAGAATGAGACCTTGTCTCAAAAAATACTAAAACTTTAAAAATTAAAATAAAATATGTTTCATGTAATAGTAAAATAACAAGTTAGAGTCTTAGAAAGGAAAAGAAACAAGAAGCCTCACAGTGAATGCTGTATTTATTTGTAAACATTCAAGCTTCTCACAAATAGAGGAAGAGACTCTAAAATGTTATCTTCAGAAATTATTGGGTTGGTAGTTTATATCTTGAAATGCCATCAAGATCTGCTCTGGTTTATATGAATCCATTATTTTTGCCATATTCAAAGATAAAATAGTTTTACCTTATATGAAATAATTTCAAGCAAGTGCTATTTAAAAATAGTTATTTTTAGACTGGGCATGGTGGCTTACGCCTGTAATCCCAATACATTGGGAGGCCGAGGCGGGCAGATCACCTGAGGTCGGGAGTTCAAGACCAGCCTGAGCAACATGGAGAAACTCTGTCTCTACTAAAAATACAAAATTAGCAGAAGCTGTGGTGAGCCGAGATCATGCCATTGTACTCCAGCCTGGACAACAAGAGCAAAACTCCATCTCAAATAAAATAAAAATAAATAAAAAATACTTTATACAGAAGAAAAAAGACTGGAAGGAAATATGACAAAAAGCTAGAAATGGTTGCTTGTGAGAGATGGAATTATCATCCGTAGTTCTATTTGCTCCTGCTTTATACTTTTTTTTTTTTTTTGAGACAGAGTCTCACACTGTCACCCAGGCTGGAGTATAATGGCGCAATCTTGGCTCACTGCAACCTCCGCCTCCCAGGTTCAAGCAGTTCTCCTGCCTCAGCCTCCTGAGTAGCTGGGATTACAGGTGCCTACCACCATGCCCAGCTATTTTTTGTTATTTTTATTTTTAGTAGAGACAGGGTTTTACTATGTTGGCCAGGCTGGTCTTGAACGCCTGACCTCGTGATCTGCCCAC
Source organism: Cacajao melanocephalus (assembly GCA_963573385.1). NCBI lineage: Eukaryota > Metazoa > Chordata > Mammalia > Primates > Pitheciidae > Cacajao > Cacajao melanocephalus. Next base: position 75,610 of record CAUYLG010055201.1, on the reverse strand, counting down.
CTCAGCCTCCCAAAGTGCTGGGATTACAGGCGTAAGCCACTGTGCCAGGCCCTTTTCTTACATTTTCAAAGGCTTCTGCAGTGAGCATGTATTACATACATAATCATTTTTTAGTATTTACACTTAAATGTAAGAAAGAATTTAAGCTAGTTCAATTTTTTTTTCCCCTGATCGGAGTTTCGCTCTGTTGCCCAGGCTGGAGTACAGTGATGTGATCTCAGTTCACTGCAACCTCCACCTCCTGGGTTCAAGCAATTCTGCCTCAGCCTCCTAAAGAGTTAGGATTACAGGCATCCACCACCACACCGGGCTAATTTTTTTTTTGTATTTTTTATTTAGTAGAGATGGGGTTTCACCATGTTGGCCAGGCTGGTCTTGAACTCCTGACCTTGTGAGCCGCCCACCTTGGCCTCCCAAAGTACTGGGATTACAGGCATGAGCCACTGCACCAGGCCCATTTTAATATTTTTAAGGGAGGGCTGCACATAGTGACTTTCTTTCAAAGAGTAGAGTATGGAAAGGGGGGATGGAGAGGGCAACTTGACACGGGAGAAGACTGACAAGAATTACCTCAGCCAGGTGATCAAGGTCAGCATCACTAGTCATAAGTCATATTGATAGGAGGTCTTGGTACAATGTGATGAAAATGACAAGATCATTAAAACCAGGACAGATGAGGAATTGTCACAGCCACGTGGAGCCAAAAGAGACATGATGACTAAAGGTAATGTATCCTGGATAGGATCCTGGAACACAAAAGAAAAAGGGCATTAGATAAAACTAAGGAAATTGGATGGGTTTGTTAATAATAACAATCATAATTTTGTAAAATGTGATAATAAGGGTATATGGAAACTACCTTCACAATTTTTCTGTAAATCTAAAACTGTTGTTCTAAAAAATAAAGTTTTTAAAAGTTTTATTTTAGGATGGGCGTGGTGGCTCACACCTGTAATCCCAGCATGTTGGGAGGCTGAGGTGGGATCACTTGAGGTCAGGAGTTCAAGATCACCCTGGTCAACATGGTGAAACCCCATCTCTACAAAAAAATATGAAAATTAGCCAGGTGTGGTAGCAGGCACCTGTAATCCCAGCTGCTCAGGAGGCTGAGGCTGGAGGATTACTAGAGCCCAGGAGCTGGATGTTACATGAGCTATGATCCCACCACTGTGCTCCAGCCTGGACAACAGCTATAAGATGTTTTCGAAAGAGTCAGATAACATCATCATTCCAAGACACTGTCCTGATTTTATAACTGAGAAAAACAGACATTTCCAATCACTAATTTTTATATAAACTATATGTGTATATGTATTTAAATATATGTATGTAAATATATAGCTATGTCTATAAGACCATATGTCTATAATGAACAGTAGAGCAAATAAGGAGGTGGGCAGGTGGGCAGGATAGAAATATCAAATGTAACTTTGCTATCCAGGGGTTTTGCCAGTTAGTAATGCTGTTATTGCTCTGCAGTGGCCTTCTTTGTGTCAACAGTATACATTGCAAGCAATTTTGAATAAAATATAGAGCATACTAGCCAGGCGCAGTGTCTCACGCCTGTAATCGCAGCATGAGGTTCATGTAGATCATGAGGTCAGGAGTTCAAGACCAGCCTGGCCGACATGGTGAAACCCCATCTCTATTAAAAATACAAAAATTAGCTGGGCATGATGGTGCATGCCTGTAATCCTAGCTACTCGGGGCTGAGGCAGGAGAATTGCTTGAACCAGGACCCAGAAGGCAGAAACTGCAGTGAGCCGAGATTGTGCCACTACACTCCAGCCTGGGCTACAGAGCAAGGCTCCGTCTCAAAAAAAAAAAGTATAGCGCATACCACCAGCATTCAGATCTAAGATTAAATTCCATTGCTATGTGACATCAGATTTTGTGATTTTTCTAGGCTGGGTGTGGTGACTCACATCTGTAATCCCAGCACTTTGGGAGGCCAAGGCAGGGAGATCACTTGAGGTCAGGAGTTTGAGACCAGCCTGGCCAACATGGTGAAACCCCATCTCTACTAAAAATATAAAAATTATCTTGGCATGGTGATGAGTGCCTGTAATTCCAGCTACTCAGGAGGCTGAAGCAGGAGAATCGCTTGAACGTTGGGAGGCGGAGGTTCCAGTGAGCCGAGATGGTGCCAGTGCACTCCCGCCTGGGTGACAGAGTGAGACTCTGTCGCTAAAAAAAAAAAAAAAAAAAAAAATTCTGATTTTTCTGATCTCTGCCAGTCAGAAGACTGAGTCATTTGGTAGCAGATGATGGAAGATAAAAAACTTGAAGATGAAGGGAACCACAAAATCTTGTGAAATTTTTATGATCACTGGGTATTTCTACCTTACCTTCAGATTCTAGTTCTTTTTAAAAGTATAAATAATCAGTCACCACTAAGATAGAATATGTACAAATATGACCTTATGAGTTCTTTTCCAAGAAAAGAATGAGGATTAAGTTCTAGAAAAAAATTGCTCCTAAGCATCTTTAGTTTTTCTGAAAGAAAGTGCCAGGTTAAATGCAAAATCCTTATTTCTGATTCTATTATTATTACTTACTATTTAACAATGCCAAACTTTAAGTGAAATTTTCATTTGAGACATTTATTACACTGAATGAAACCACAGGATATCATTTATTTATGTTGTCCTAGGTTTCAAGTCCTGCTAAAAATGTGGGGAAAAAATGTAAAAAAAACACACAGGACAATTTTTCTGGAGTATCATTCAATTACATTATCTTCAACCTATGGTGGATTGTGTTGTTAAATATAAACACATGTTTTAATGTGAATGGAACAAGAATTTTTTTTTTACTTTAATAAAAAATGTATACACACACACATACATATATATAATACACACACACACACACAACAAGTAAAGAGCAATTACAGTCTTTGGACCAAAAGTTAACTGTTATCCTTTGAGAAACAATGTCACTGCTTCTAAAAATATATATATTCTATAAAATGTGCCTTTTCCCCTTTCTTATAGCAGCTGTTTGAAATACAAATAGATGAATGAGGAAAATCCCTATGTTTAAAATCCACCATGGAGAGAAAAGCAGGAAGAAGTCCAAGCTAGCCCCTGGGGATTTTCCCAGGTTCAGTAGATTGACCTGGAAACAAGGAGTGCAGCTTGAGCCCTTCTTCCTTTAGCAGCACAAGCACTAGTCAGAGAAATTTCCAAACACATGGAGCTTAGCAAGACCACCTGCTCCTATCACAGGACAATGGTCACTGGACCACCAACTCTGTTGCTTCAAGTCAACACCAGCTCTCCTTCACAACAGATGACAGGCTTTCCGCGAGAAGAGATTCCCAGTAAAAGAGTGAGCAAAGAAACGCTAAACTTCGCATCTGCAATAGAAGCTGATAAATGAGAAGTGAAATGGACAAATTAAAAAGCTGAAACTGAAGTCAGTCTTATAGTAGAATCAAACAATAATTACATCGATATCAGCCCTGGCAAGACAGAGTTAAGAATTCAGATTCACTCTTGGCAAGGGTGTGGGTCTGTAAGTGCTATGTGCCACTAATGAGTAGAGAGGAATTTTTGCCCAGGTGCTCATGCATTTCTTATACTGCACTAAGCTCAGCAGAAACGTGGCACAACCCAGCAACTTTAATCTATAATCTCTCAAGATCTCCATCTCTTGGACCATTCAACAATAGGAGAGGAACCACAATGGTCAGACCCAATAGTTTGCCTAAGTCCTGTGAAAGAGTTGAGGTCAACCAGATGTTGCAATTTTTCTGATTTGAGTCTTTAGTCATGTGTGAGATGGCATGTTGAATTGGAGCATAATTAAAGGTGTGTAAAGTAATAATATTTAATGATATTTTACAGGGGTAAGAGAATTAAAGTTAATATCAGCTTTTAGAAGAAAATTCTTGATGCTGTGTCTTATGTTAGCCCACATAGGAAATGAATGAACAACAGAATTTGAAGTGTTTAAGCAGTTATATCATGATATAATCTAAGTGGGATCCATGAGGAGACTGAGAGGAAGTAATTGAAAGTCTTGGGCTGAGTATGGTGGCTCACACCTATAATCCCAGCCCTTTGGGAGGCCAAGGCGTGTGGAACGCTTAAGCCGAGGAGTTCGAGACTAGCCTGGGCAACATGGCAAAACCTCGTCTCTACTAAAAGTACAAAAATTTGCCAGGCATGGTAGTGCATGCCTGTAGTCCCACCTATTTGGTAGACTGAGTGTGGGAGGATCTTCTGAGCCTGGGAGACAGAAGTTACAGTGAGTGAAGATGGTGTCATTGCACTCCAAGCGTGGGTGACAGAGTGAGACCCTGATACCAAAGTCTTGGTATCATACAACTTCCACAATGTTGGCTTTTTTTTTTTTTTTGAGACAGTTTTGCTCTGTCGCCCAAGCTGGAGCGCAATGGCACAATCTTGGCTCACTGCAACCTCCCCCTCTAGGGTTCAAGTGATTCTCCTGCCTCAGCCTCCCAAATAGCTGAAACTACAGGTGCCCACAACCATGCCTGGATAATTTTTGTATATTTAGTAGAGACAGGTTTTCACCATGTTGACCAGGCTGGTCTTGAACTCCTGGCCTCAGGTGATCCACCTGCATTGGCCTCCCAGAATGCTGGGATTACAGGCATAAGCCACCATGCTCAACCCTTACAATGTTGGCTTTTAAAAGCTATAAACCAAAAATTTGGTCATTTTTTAAAGTTTTAAAACATTTAGAAAATAAAATTTAAATTATTTTTCAATAGTCTTCCATGTTAATATAAGATCACTTATTCTGCAGTATCCAAGATAAAGTCATAGAAACAACCTGAGAAGGAGCAAGACACTGACAGAATAGAAGTGTTGGGAACAAATGTCTCCCAAACTGTTTAATAAATCATGGAATATCTGTAAAATAAAATAATAAGCAGCTGTGTTAAAAAATGAGAAAAATTGTATGTGTCACTAGAGAAGGATCTCTAGCGGGGCAGGGTGGGAAAAATAAGAGAAGGATCTCTAATGTATATTAAGGTGGAAAAAAAGCAAAATTCAGAACAGTGTGTATAATATATAGCCATTTGTGGAGGGGAAAACTGTATTTGTGTGCTTTGACTCACATACACCAAATATCTCTATAAAGATACACAAAAACCTAGTACTAGTGTTTGCCTATAAGGAGGGCAATTTGGGTGGGTGGGGGACAGAATTTCTTGTCAACTGTATACTATTTTATACCTTTTAAATGTTTATTAACTATTTGCATGTATTACCTATTGAAAAGTGTTCCATCTCTAAGGGAACTCTCTAAAAAATGAAAGGGCATTTTTAGAGCATGTTTTGGGTAAATGGAAGTGTCCATAATGAAAGAAATTGCCCTTACTTTGCAATAGAGAGCTATAGTGCAGAAAGGAGAGTGGGGATTTGCAGTGTGTTAATTGAGATATTTCAAGGTAGATCAAAATTAATACCCAGATTATGAAAATAGGATAATTATTGACAGAAGGAAACAATAAAATTCATCCATTGCATTTAAGTAAGCAATGATATGTTAGGAAAAGGACTAAACAGGAAGAAAATACTATAACTCAACTAAAAATTATAAAAAGAAAAAATTATGGAATAAAGCTTCAGAATGTTGTAATATCACAGTAAAATGTATAAACAAATTTTCAAATAAATCATATCATATATACAAATTGGTAAAAATAAATTTCAGTTTCATAGAACCTTGACACACATGCAAACACATACATACCCAAAAAACATACACACACAGACACACACTATAAAAAGCCTCTGAGACCACTGAGATAATTCTGGACTTTTATGGCTATTTCTTTAATAAAGGTCATTTTTTGCATTTTTACTGCCCTACATTTACCTCTTCAAGTCACAGCAATGCCTATTGAGCTTTTTTCTTTTTAAGTTTTATTTCCAACCAAATCTTTTGTACATTTCTGGAATTTAAGCCACCTCAGTTACTGCTTATCTATAACACCATTGCTTTGAGGGATTAAAGCAGGTTTTTTGTAATACACTTAGATTGAGTTATCTGAGTTGAGAAGAATATCCTGTTTGAGTTGGGAAATCTTTTATTTTTTATTTTTTATTTATTTTTTTTGATCTTGAGTTGTTTTGATTTCCCCTGAGAGCAGTAATCTTCAGCAAGTGATATTTCTAAAAACCCCCAAACACACCACAAAACATTCCAAGTGATTTTAACTCCTGAATGAGGTTGGGCTACCTGAGTGATTCTCTCTCTTCTCTTCTTTGGCAGAAAGGATTAGAAACCTCCACAGAACTTGCTCTCTATTAAAGTGGAGTGCTGTGCATTCATTGGCAAGAGGTGAATTGTTTTCAGATTACATGCGAAAGAGTGTGTGTGTGTTTCTTTCCCACATCAAAGACTTGGATGGAAGCAGTTCTGAGTATTGCCAGGGATGCAAGAATTGGTGCTAAAGTGATTAACAAAATTGCTTTTCTGCAAAAGAAGCACAAAACATTACCTAGGGATTAGAGGAGGAGAGGGCAAGATTAAAGGTGATGTTGAATTTTGGGTAGAATATCTTATCCATCTTTTTCAAATCATGCTTCAAGGATTCTGTGCCCCTCCTTAAGGAAACCTGAACAAATCAAAGCCTTGCGTTCTTAAGTTTTGTACACAGAGGCGCTGACAAGGTAAAATTAAAACTACTAACATAAGCAGCACTTATGAAGTGACCTTTCTATCTTTATCTCACACTACAAATACATTTTGAATGTATTTTATTCGGCATACACCAAAGACTCCATGGATCAAAGCCTCTTTGATTTGTAATTGGTTTGTGTGTCCACCTGTTGGGCTTAAATGATAGTGTTTTACAGGATTTAGGGGGTTGTCGTTCAGTTTTAGTAAACCTTGATTTGTCTAGCATCCCTTTTTAAATGTATCTTCCACCATCAAAACATATGTCTAACCTAAATGTTTAAAAAGCCATAGAATCTATATTTAAATAATGAAAGAAAGATTATACAACAAGTCTCCCAATTCCTAGTGTTCGGAATTATTGTAAGGCGTATTTCTGAAATGCCCCACAACATTCCCAGTCACTCAGCATTGATTGTTTCAGTCTCTTTCCAAAACCAAATTCAGTTCCTTGCTTCTTCCAAGAAGTCCTCCTGACTTTGGTCTCCAATCAGAGATAGGCAGAAACATGCAGACACAGATAGCTTGTTCTTGTGTGAATAAACCTCTTCCTCTTTGGTTTCTTCCTTTAAAACATTAAGTCCAAAAGAGGAACAAAACGTATATGCGGATAGGTGGGTGACAAAAACGTCAATTTGAGTGAAATAAACAAAATGGATTCAGAGCAATATCTACAGTATACTATTTATGAAAAATATTTAACACAAAACACTATTGTAATTCTTTAAGAATATATATATGTACATATATGTGAAAATACAAAAAAATAGAACAGAATTATGCATCTCAAATTCATGGTAGTGGCTGCCTCTGGAAAGAAAGCTGGAAAATGAGATTTAGGGTAGTAGTAAAAGGGAATTTTAGCTATCTCTGTAATGTTTATTTCTTTTAAAAAGAAAAAAAGCCATTAAGCTAAGATGATTCACTTAGGCATAGTTAGGGGATGTGAAGTGTCATTGAAATTCTTGTCTAAGAAACGACAGAAGTTTGAGATCTCGTCTTTGTCCTCATAAACTGTTCTTTCACGTAATATATAGATTTTTTTGTGTGTGTCAGACACTAGTTATGTCTCACTTTCTTTAAACAACAGTAAAACCTGTTTCAAATGGATTCAATCATTCAGAACAGTTATTACCTCCTCTTTGCCCACAATAACGTTTTTTTCTAATTAATATACTATGATGATGGAACTTTATCTTTGTGTGTGTTCTATGAAGAAAGAGACACGCTGTGAGTCCTTCATAAAATGAACAAATAGATGAATAAATAAATAAGCTCTGTTTGCTGGCCACCCTGCATGCAGCAGTTTGTGGGCGATTTCATTTCGAGAGGTTGCCTATTTGACTTCTTCGCTTTCAGGAACTTGCGGAGAACAATCATTTTTTATCTGTCTTCCCCTTGGGGTCCCGTAAGGTCACTAGACATAAGATAGCTGTGAAATTTGACATTGTTCCAATTTAAATGCTTTACTCCAACAAGTGCAAGACTGCGGGTGCTTCGGTGCGGGGCTTGCCACGGCCAGGCCGTTCTGAGACTCGCCAGCTCTCCAGGCTTCAAAGCCTGCCATCCTTGATCTCGCTAAAGAATGTTTTTGAATTCTATGTCCATCTAGTGGTTGCCTGCAAAGATCTACTTGGCTTTTTCTTTCTTCCTTTTCTTTCACACTTGATCAGTGAGATTCTGTTTGTGATGGGGGTTTGCCCCCCTCGGTCTTTAATTCTTTCACAGGTGGTTTCAAAGTGTCTATCCTCCGCCACTGCTTTCTATAAACAAGCAGGAATTCAGGAACTGCAGTTACTGATGGCTTTCCTCACGGGGCCATTCTCCTCGAACTTTAAAAATAGACTGTTTTGTGGACAGTAAAGTACAGTTCTTTTTCACAGATGAGATTAGAGGTTTGAGGGGAGGCTGAAGGGAGGGGAGTGTTTTCTTTCCCTTTTTTCTTTTTCTCTCTTTTTTTTTAACCAGAAAGCTTTTGTGTTGTAACTCATTTTACCAAGTACAAGAACTTTACTTATTTTACACTCAGTTGCACCTTTGGTTAAGGATGACATGGCACCAAGTAGAAGTAGCTGGGAATTTGCTGATTTCCTCATTAATTCCATCTCCAGCATCCCAAGTGTAAGGGTAAGAGTTGAAGATCAAGTGGTGACAGGAACGAATGTGAATGCGTATCCAAGGGATCAAATGATATAAATTCTAGCAAATAATTCTGATCTGCCATGGAGGTTGAGATATCTATTTTATCACCTCCTCTCCCTCTATGGGTTGAACAATATCTCTCCAGGTCTCAGTTCCTGTGATTTGAGGTTTTAGAAGGAGTGGGATTCAATTCCTTAGCTGTAGCAGTGGTTGATCTTTTCAGTTTTCCTATGGATCCTGAAATTTAGGGAGTTGATGGATTTATACTGCTCTGAATTCTGTGAGGGGAAAAAATAAGAGCTGGAGGGCAAGTGTTATCACTTAGTTCTAACGCATCAACAGGATAAAGCCGCTATGTGTATCTTGGGCCACGCTGGCCGCTAGGAAGATGGGGACGCACACTGAATTAATACCTAAAAGTCATGGCTTGTGTTCCACTTCAAATTAAAACAAACATTTTTAAATATTTACAAATATCTTTTCTCTCTACAAATGTACCACACTTTATTCAGATCAATGTAAAAATATAAATGGTGTCCACGTAGCATTATTTATAATAGCATAAAACTGCAAACAACCTAAACGTCCATCTGCGGGAAATTGTCTAAATAAATGACAATGTATTTATCTATGGAATGATATGTAATAATTTAAAAGAATATAATAATTAAAAAGAAAACACAATAGTAGAAAATAATGACATGAAAACATGTCTAAAAAATAGCGTTGAGGCCGGGTACGGTGGCTCACACCTGTAATCTCAGCACTTTGGGAGACCAAGGAGGGCGGATTGCTTGAGCCCAAGAGTTAGAGACCAGCCTGGCCAACATGGTGAAACCCTGTCTCTATAAAAAATACAAAAATTAACCTGGCATGGTGGCACACACCTGTAGTCCCAGCTACTAGGGAGGCTGAGTCGGGAGGATCACTTGAGCCCTGGAAGCGGAGGTTACACTCAGCCAAGATCATACCACTGCACTCCAGCCTGGGTGACACAGTAAGACCCTGTCCCCCACCCCCCACCCCAAAAAAAAGAAGAAGAAGAAGGCAGGGCACGGTGGCTCACACCTATAATCTCAGCACTTTGGAAGACCGAGGCGGGCGGATCATGAGGTCAGGAGATCGAGACCATCCTGGCCCACATGGTGAAACCCTGTCTGTCCTAAAAATACAAAAATTAGCCAGGCATGGTGGTGGGCACCTGTAGTCCCAGCTACATGGGAGGCTGAAGGAGAATTGCTACAACCCAAGGCGGAGGTTGCAGTGAGCCAAGATTGCACCTCTGCTCTCCAGGATGGTGACAGAGCAAAACTCTGTCGAGAAAAGAAAGAAAGAGAGAGAGAGAGAGAGAGAAGGAGGAGGAGGAGGAGGAGGAGGAGGAGAACAACAAAGGAAGGAAAGAAGGAAAGAAGGAGAGAGAAAAATAGCTTTGAGAGATAAAAAATTGAAAATAATATTACTAAAATGATAAGTATAAGCGAATCATATAATTTTCATTGTGTATATATATATATGCACATATATATATATATATATATATGCAGGGATATACAGGATTGAGGGAGGTATTTAAGAGGACTTTTTTAAAAAAATTAGAGAATTCCTAAGTCTCATAAGAGGACTTTACTTTTATCAGTAATGTTTCATTTATTTTTTGAGCCAGAGTTTTGCTCTTATTGCCCAGGCTGGAGTGCAATGGCGATCTTGGCTCACTGCAACCTCTGCCCTCTGGGGTTCAAGCAATTCTTGTGCCTCAGCCTCCCGAGTAGCTAGGATTACAGGCACCCGCCACCATGTCTGGCTATTTTTTTGTATTTTTAGTACAGATGGGGTTTCACCATGTTAGCCACGCTGGTCTCAAACTCCAGACCTCAGGTGATCTGCCCTCCTTGGCCTTCCAAAGTGCTGGGATTACAGGTGTGAGCCACCATGCCCCACCAAAACACCATTTTTAAATGATTTTAAAAAACAGCACACAGAAAATAAGTAATTTGCATTTCCCTGATAATTAGTGATGTTGAACATTTTTTCATACACCTGTTGGCCATTTGTATGTCTTTTGTTGAGAAATATCTATTTGGGTTCTTTTTCCCATTATTGAATCACAATGTTTTCTTACTAATTAGTTATTTGAATGACTTTTATATTTTATTTATCTTTTTAATTGTTAATTTTTCTTTTAGAGACAGGGTCGTCCAGGCTGGAAAGCAGTGGCACGCTCATAGCTTACTACAGCCTCAGACTCCGGGGCTCAAGCAGTCCTTCCACCTTGGTCTCCCAAAGTGCTGGGATTACAGCCATGAGCCACTACACCTGGCCAAATTCCTTATATGTTTTGGATATTAACCCTTTATCAGAAGTATGGCTTGCAAATAGTCTTTCATCACTCTGGAGATTTTCTTTGCTGTGCAGAAGCTTTTTAGTTTCATGTAATCCCATTTGTCCATTTTTGCTTTTGTTGCCTGTCCTTTTGGGGTCATATCCAAAAAAAATCACTGCATGGACCCATGTCACAGAGCTTTTCCCCCTGTTTTTTTCTAGTAGTTTTACAGTTTCCAGTCTTACATGTCTTTAATTCATTCGGAGTTGATTTTTGTATAGGGTGTGAGATGAGGATCTAATTACATTCTTCTGCATATGGATTTTCAGTTTTCCCACTACCATTTATTTGAAAAGACTGTCCTTTTCCAATTGTGTGGTTCCTAGCATTTTTGTCAAAAATCAATTGGGCCGGGTAGTAGCCCATGCCTGTAATCCCAACACTTTGGGAGGCCGAGGCAGGAACACTTGAGCTTGGGAGTTCGGGACTAGCCTGGACAACATAGTGAGACCTCATCTCTATAAAAATAAGTAAGTAAGTAAATAAATAAAAATCAACTGACTGAAAATATATAGATTTCTTTCTGGGCTCTCTCTTCTGTTCCATTGGTCTGTGTGTCTGTTTTGTTTGTTTTGTATGGTTTTGTTTTGAAACAGGGTCTCACTCTTTTGACTAGGCTGGAGTGCAGTGGTGAAATCATGGCTCACTGTAGCCTCAACCTCCCAGGCATAAGTGATCCTCCCACTTCAGCCTCCTAAGTAGCTGAGTCCACAGGCTTGTGCCACCATGACTGGCTAATTTTTTAAAATATTATTTTATCTTTATTTTTTGGTAGAGGCAATGTCTCCCTATGTTGCCCAGGCTGGTCTCGAACTCCTGGCCTCAAGTGATCCTTCTGCCTCAGCCTCCCAAATTGTTAGAATTCCAGATATGAGCCACCCCACCCAGCTGATTATTATAGCTTTGTAGTCGATTTTGAAATCAGGTAGTGTGATGCCTCCAGCTTTGTTCTTTTTGCTCTCGATTGCTTTGGTTATTCAGAGTCTTTTGTGGTTCCATATGAATTTTGGGATTGTTCTATTTCTGTAAAAAATGTCATTGGAATTTTGATAGGGATTACATTGAATCCGTAGATCGCTTGGGTAGCATGGACATTTTAACAATATTAATTCTTCCAATCCATGAACACAGGATATCTTTCCATTTACTTGTGTCTTCTTCAATTTCTTTTTCTTTTCTTTTCTTTTCTTTTTTTTTTTTTTTTTTTTTTTTTTTTTTTTTTTTTGAGACAGAGTCTCACTCTGTCATCCAGGCTGGAGTGCAGTGGCACGATCTCAGCTCACTGTAACCTCTGCCCCCCAAGCTCAAGCGATTCTCCCCTCCCAAGTAGCTGGGATTACAGGTGCATGCCACCATGCCAGCTAATTTTTGTATTTTTAGTAGAGACGTGGTTTCACCATTGTTGGCCAGTCTGGTCTTAAACTACTGACCTCAAGTGATCCACCCACCTTGGCCTTCCAAAGTGCTAGGATTACAGGCATGAGCCACCACGCTCAGCTGTCTTCTTCAATTTCTTTCATTGTTTTATAGTCTTCAGTGTACTAAATTAAATTTAAAATGTACTATAAAAAATTAAGGAATGGCGTGGCGGTTCATGCCTGTAATCCCAACACTTTAGGAGGCCAAAGCTGGTGCAGCCCAAGAGTTCAAGACCAGCCTGGGCAACATGGCGAAACTCAGTCTTTACAGAAAATACAAAAATTAGCTGGGTGTGATGGCATGCACCTGAAGTCTCAGCTATTCAGGTGACTCAGATGGGAAGATGACTTGAGCCCAGGAGGTTGAGACTGCAGTGGGCCATGATGGCACCACTGCACTCCACCCTGGGAGATGTCTCCATGTCTAAACAACAACAAAAATTTTTTAAATTGTGGTAAAATATACATAATATAAAATTTACCTTTCTAACCATTTTTAAGTATACAGTTCAGTAGCATTAAATACATCCACACAGTTACCATGACCATCAGTAATATCTATCTCCAGGACTTTTTCATCCTCCCAAACTGAAATTTTATACATGGTAAACAATGACTCCCTATTCCACCCCACACACCCCCAGTCCCTGGTAACTACTGTTTTACTTTCTGTATCCATGTATTTGACTATTCTGATACCTCATTTAAGTGAAATCATACAATCTTTGTGTTTTTATGTTTGGCTTATTTTACTTAGCATAATGTCTTCAAGGTTCATCCATGTTGTAGCAGGTATCTGATCATTCCCTTTAAAGGCCAAATAATACTGCATTGTATGTATTTAGCACATTTTGTTTATCCATTCATCGGTTAATGGACATTCAGGTTTTTTCACCTTTTGGCTACTGTGAAGTATGCTGCTATAAATACTGGAGTACAAACAGCTGTTCGAGTCCCTGCTTTCAGTTCTTTTGTGCACATACTCAGAAGTGGAATTGCTGAATCATATGGTAATTATATGTTTAATTTTCTGAGAAACCACTATACGGTTTTCCACAGCAGATGCACCATTTTACAGTTCCACCAGCATTATACAAGCGTTTCTATTTCTCCATTTCCATGCCAACATGTTGTTTTGTTTTGTTTTGTTTTGCTTTGAGACAGGGTCTCACTAGCCCAGGCTGGAGTGCAGTGGCGTGATCATGGCTCACTGCAGCCTCAACTTCCTGGGCTCAAATGATCCTCCCACCTCAGCCTCCTATAGCTGGAACTAGAGGTGCACACCACCATGCCTAATTTTTTGTAGAGATGGGGTTTTGCCATGTTGCCCAAGCTGGTCTCGCTGGCCTCAGCCTCCCAAAGTGCTGTAATTACAGACGTGAGCCACAGAGCAAGCCCTGTTTTTTTGTTTATTATTTTTGAGACAGGGTCTCACTGTGTAGCCCAGGCTGGAGTGCAGTGGTACAATATATGTCTCACTTCAGCATCGACCTCCTGGGCTCAAGTGATCCTTCTGCCTCAGCCTCCAATGTGGCTGGGACCACAGACACACACCAGCACACCTGGCTAATGTTTGTGTTTCTTTTGTAGAGATGAGGTCTCACTTTGTTGTCCAGGATGGTCTTGAACTCCTGAGCTCAAGCTATCCTCCTTCCTTGGCCTTCCAAAGTGCTGGTATTACAGGTGTGAGCCACCCTGCCCACATGTTTTGTTTTTATAATAATGGATGTGAAGTGGTTATATACTTTAAAAAATTAAACAGTGGAACCGGTTACAGTGGCTCACACCTGTAATCCCACACTTGGGGAGGGCAAGGCCAGTGGATCACCTGAGGTCAGGAGTTTGAGACCAGCCTGGCCAATATGGTGAAACCTAATCTCTACTAAAAATACAAAAATTAGCCAGGCCGTGGTGGCACACACTTGTAATCCCAGCTACTCTGGAGGCTGAGGCAGGAAAATTGCTTGAACCCAGGAGGTGGAGAGTGCAGTGAGCTGAGATTGCGCCACTGTGCTCCAGCCTGGGCGACAGAGCAAGACCGTCTCTAAAAAAAAAAAAAAAAAAAAATTAAACAGTGGCCTAAAGTGTAACTAACATAACGTTAACATTTTCCTACATCATTAAGTGTTCTTCAACAACTTCATTTTATTGGCTGTACAGCATTCCACTGAATAAGATGTATCATAACTTAACCAACTCCCTATTATTAGAAACTTATGTGTTTCCAAATGTTTGGCATTATGAGAGCACTACGTATTCACATTTTAGATTTGCTTTACATTTGCTTATAAATTCCTAAGTGATATTGCTGTATCATTGAGCATCAACTTTTTTTTAAAGCTTTGAAATCAATATCCACTTTAATATGAGGTTTAAAAGAGGGATGGAGGACAGAAGGCATTGCTACTGCTGCTGCACACTTAAAACCCAAGCAAACATCTATTGAATCAGTTGAGAAATTTCCACACACAATGTAAAGAGTGAGCATTGTCTGTTCGTCCTCCAACAATTTGTCTTTCACTATTGACCTATATTGAAACCTTTAGCCTAGGAAAAGAATGTAAGAGGCTCTTAATGGAAGGCTAGATTCAGTGGTACTTGGGGTGCTAAAATAGTCTGTGAGTACTTTCATTTCTGTAGTTCACTACTGGATCGAAGACCAATCTAAATCCTTCTCACTTTGCCCACTACTGAACTATGATGCTATCTCTGGGCTGGAAGTTGCAGAAGTATTTAAGAGTACCCAAGAATAATACAAATGAGAAAATAAACTGAAAAATAAGTTCAATAGGAGGGAACATCCAAGAATAAATGACAGGGTAGTAGCTTTCTTCCTCTGGAATTAGGTTTGTTTTGTTTTGTTTTGTTTTGTTTTGTTTTTGTTTTTTTTGGAGACAGAGTCTCCATCTGTTGCCCAGGCTGGAGTGCAATGGTGCAATCTCTGCTCACTGCAACCTCCATCTCCTGGGTTCAAGCCATTCTCCCACCTCAGGTCCCGAGTAGCTGGGACTACAGTCGTGCACTGGGACTACAGACATGTGCCACCACACCTCACTAATTTTTGTATTTTTAGTGAAGACAGGGATTTGCCATATTGGCAAGGCTGGTCTCAAACTCCTGTCCTCAAATGATCCACCAGCCTCCACCTCCACCTCCCAGAGAGCTGGGATTTCAGGTGTGAGCTACCATGCCCGGTCCGGAACTAATTATTAATTGGTATAGCTTATGCCCTGACAAAGCCTTAGACTTGGGAATCCTGGACAAACTTCGGTTATGTCACTATTACTCAGAGACCTTGAGCCACCCAAGGGCTTCCTAGCCAATCCAACTCTTTTGCCTAGCAGTCAATATTCTGTTTTCCCCTGACCTTTCTACATTCTGACTGCCACAGCACAAAGCCTTCCAGTCCATCCAAACTGGCATCTTTCCTTTATGCCAAACAAGCAGCATATATTCTGGAAAAATCTTTGGACTTGGAGTTAGACAATGTGGATGTGAACCCTGGCTCTGCCATTGCTTTATTAGGACCCGGGGCAAAATACTGAATCTTGCTGGGCTTCGGTTTCCTCATTTGTAAAATGGGGATAACAAAGCCTAATTTGCTCTAGTATTATGTATATGTTAAACTGGACAACAGCATGTAAAAGAAGCCAGCACGTGTTGGATATATACTGAGTGTTTGATAGGTAATACAAAGGTCTTGTTTGTCTGGACTCTGAGCCTTTGCTCCAAACTGTTCTCTTTCTGGAAAAGTCTTCTCTTATCTGAATCCTGCCCATCTATCAAAGCAAATATGTTTTATCCCTCTTGAAAACCTTCTCACGCAAATCCTAAGCACTCCCTGGCTACTGTTTATTTGGCATTGGTCAGTACTATCTAGTGTTGGTCATACTTTCTACAGTATATTCTTCTTCTCCAAGTGACATATCAAGGAACCAAAACTATCTACTACTTCTTCCCCCAACCCCCCTTTTCCACCTCTGTATCAAGAATGTCTCTCATGGTAAATGCGAAGTATTTACATATTTATTTATTTTTTAAGACTGAATCTTGCTCTGTTGCTCAGGCTTGAACGCAGTGGTGCGATCTCAGCTCACTGCAAACTCTGCCTCCTGGATTCAAGGGATTCTCCTGCCTCAGGCTCCCAAGTAGCTGAGATTACAGGAGTGCACCACCACACCTGGCTAATCTTTGTACTTTTAGTAGAGACGGGGTTCCACCATGTTGGCCAGGCTGGTCTCAAACCCCTCACCTCAAGTGATCCGCCCACCTCAGCCTCCTAAATTGCTGGGATTACAGGCATGAGCCACTGTGCCCGGCCCTAAGTATTTATGACTGACACTTTTCACTTTCCCTGTGCTTCATGACCTGCCTGTGTCAGTAGGTCCATAAGGCTTGCATCAGTCCTTCTAAATGGACTCTCTCCTGAAGCAATTTTCAGAGAGCCCTGATAACAGTTTTGTCCCAACAATAATTAAAATGAAAGCACAGCACCTCCTAGCTTACAAAAGTAGCCTGTAAAGTTAACAGAAAGGGTATTAATATTATCATCATCCCTATTTCTCAGAGACTCAGAGAGGTCAAATGATTTGTCCAAGGCCACAAAGTTAACGTACAGGAAAACTGGAAGCTGAGCTTGGATCAACTGCTTGCAAAGCTCATGCTCATGGCCTCACCTTATAAAACCTCCTTCTGTATTTAATTGTTCATGAACATTTGTTAGTCTCTAAAGTAGTATTATGGTTGAATTTGAGGTCCTTGCCTAAGAAGAAAATGCCAGTTTTCTTGGGTATAGTAACTACCTAGAGAAACCTCTTCAGTGTTTGTGGAGGCATGAAAGAAATGCAAACAATATGCCGGTTCTTGGGGAAACACGCCAGCTAAGAAACTTGTGTAAATTACTTTCTTGGGGCCCAGAATGACACCTGGGCATTTGGTAAGAAGGTGCCTTTTCCCCTACACCTTAATTAATTGTGACTCAGAGCAGACCTCTTAGAAACGGTTCTCCTACTATACTTGTTACCTCTTGGGTGATCTTCTATCCCTACCCCTTAAGACTCAGGGACTTCTGCTCCAAGCCGTGACTCTGGCACCCCAGAAGGTGTCCCCCTGTGGTCACGGTGAACTAGACTCCCTCCAGCAAAGGGCACAACTCTCACCACAGCTCAAGGGCATCTTGGAGTCCAGCTGTACACAATCCAAAAGAATCACAGGTGATCGTGATGAGAAGAGATTCTGAGGGATATCCTATCACTGTCCAGTTCTCTAGCACACCGCATACCTCCCAGCTACACATTCATCCTGACAGCTCAGCACACATTCTTCAGACTTAGGGAAGGAGTGAGTCCACAGATAGTTCACCTGCAATCCAAGCTAGAGCAATGTCTCTCAACTCCCTTGGTCACTGAGCAAGCAACACCCTTTCTGTCCAGAGTATGGATCTACCCTTTGTCTCATTAAAAACTCTTACATGCCATCCAGGCGTGGTGGCTCCAGCTGCAATCCCAGCACTTCTTTGGGAGGCCAATGCGGGAGGATTACGTGAGGCCAGAAGTTGAAGGCCAGCCTGGGCAATATGAAGAGACCCTGTCTCTAAAAAAAAAATTCTTTTCTTTACTTTGTACGTGTTTTTTGTTCTGTTTTGTTTTGTTTTGTTTTAAGGCAGGGTCTCGCTCTGTCACCCAGGCTGAAGTACAGTGGCAATGATCACAGCTCTCTGTAATCTCAACCTCCTGAGCTAAAGCAATCCTCCCACCCTAGTTTCCTTAGTACCCGGGACTACAGGCATGTGCCACCATGTCCAGCTAATTTTTTATTTTTTGTGGTGATGGGGTCTTGCTATGTTGCCCAGGCTACTCTCAAACTCCTGGGCTCAAGCAATCCTCCTGCCTTACCCCACCAAAGAAGTTCTGGGATAACAGGCTGAGCCACCATGCCAGGCCAAAAATGTCTTAAAAACAAACAAACAAAAAAACAATTTTGGATGCCAAATGAATCCTGACTTAGCTGTTACCATAGATTCTGTTGATAACAATTGCTTAAACTCAATTCTGTCCCTGCCATCCTGCACTTGGGTGCTAAGATCAAAGTTGCCTAGTTGCTTCCAGATTCGTTCAATATGCATGTATTGAACACTACTTCCTAGGTAACTTGCCAGGCACTGTGAGTAAAAGGGTGAGGTACAGAATCTTCTCATTTTTTTCCTCATCCCAGTTTCCACAGAAAGTCCCACTTTCTCACAACCAATAAGCCTCACGTCAGCAACAAACTCCAAGTTGCACAGAGACTGTCACATTTGCAATCTCCTTGTTTTTCTGAAACAAGCATTGGCATAAACAGTAAAACAGCAATGATTCAGGCCATGCTCCTGCCTATAATCCAGCACTTTGGGAGGCTGAGGCAGGAGGATTGCTTGAGCTCAGGAGTTTGGGACCAGCCTGGGCAACATAGTTAGACCCCCATCTCTATTTAAAAAAAAAAAGCCTTGGGAGGCTGAGGCGGGCAGATCACCTGAGGTCAAGAGTTTGAGACCAGCCTGGCCAACATGGCAAAACCCTGTCTCTACTAATACAAAAATTACCTGGGCGTGGTGGTGGGTGCCTATAATCTCAGCTACTTAGGAGGCAGAGGCAGGAGAATTGCTTGAACCCAGAAGGTGGAGGTTGCAGTGTGCCAAGATCACACCACTGCACTCCAGCCTGGGCGACAGAATGAGACTCTGTCTCAAAAACAAACAAAAAACAACTTAATTATACTCTAATTTAATTATTCTGGGCCAAAAATGGGAGTTTGAGCTCAATTCATATACTGTTTTTGTAGATTGCTACATGTAAACCTAAGTATCATATTTACCAGGTGTCTATTTCCCCCTCTTTTTTTGTGAGACAGGATCTGTCTGTCACCCAGGCTGGAGTGCAGTGGTGCGATCTCGGCTCACGACAACCTCTGCCTCCCGGACTCCATCAATCCTCCCACCTCAGCCTCACGAGTAGCTGGGACTACAGGCATGCACCACCACACCCAGCTAATTTTTGTATTTTTTTGTAGAGACAAGGTGTCACCTTGTTGTCCAGGCTGGTTTCAAGCTCCTGGGCTCAAGCAATCTGCCCACTTCGGCCTCTCAAAGTGCCGGGATGACAGGCACAAGCCACCTCGCCCAGCCTCCCCACGTCATTTGGTGAAACCCCCTCTCACTATGCTATTCCTATTAATTTTCCCACACCCTCTATTCTGTCTCAAACACTAAGAATTCAAACATCTCTCCTCCAGTGATCTTAACCTTGGGGCTTAGAATTTTCCCCTATTTCTTAACAGTACCTCTCCTCCCTGGCTGTTCTTTAGCATAACATCAACTAAGTCAAATGAAATAAACAAACATTTACAGAGTGAAGGGGAGGGAAAGATGGGGAGGGGACAGCTGTGATTACTGACCCATCCTGCCCCAGCTTTCCCTCACTAGGAGTGCTTTCGAGTACAACAGTTAAGAAGAAAAAAGCCTTATTTCCTATGCTTTCCTAAAGACCAGCAACAAACAATTGAAATTTGAAATGTAAAAAACAATACCAGTTACAATAGCACCAAGAAAAAACAAAACAAAAACCACTTAGGCCCAAATCTAACAAAATACACACAGGATCTATATGAGAAAAACTATGTAACACTGGTGAAAAAAATCAGATATCTAAATAAATGGAGAGAGATTCCACGTTAGAAGATCAATATACAAAAGTCAGTTGCTGTCAAATACTAAATACCAGCAATGAAAAATTTGGATTTGAATGTTGTTGTTTTTTTTTGAGACAGGTTCTTGCTCTGTCATCCAGGCTGGAGTGAAGTGGCATGATCATGGCTCACTGCAGCCTCCACCTCCTGGGCTCAAACAATCCCCGCGTCAGCCTCACAAGTAGCTAGGACTACAGGTGCACACCACCATGTCTGGCTTGTTGAAAGGGGAAAAAAAGAAAAGGTTTTTTTCATAGAGATGGGTCTTGTTATGTTACCTAGGCTGGTCTTGAACTCCTGAGCTCAAGGATTCCTCCTGCCTCGGCCTCCCAAAGTGGAATTACAGGTGTGAGCTATTGTACCTGGCTGGGATTTGAAATTTTTTTAAAAAGGTAACATTTATAAGCCTTATTTCTTGGAGTCACGTAGTTCAAGTGAACACCTTAGCTTGGTGATTTGCAGTTTCAACCTGACTGTGTCCCTTAGCCAGAAATCCTGGGGTTGTTGAGACCTTTCCATTTAGTAGCCCAGACCTCATCTTCAATTTTGAGTCAAAATGGCTTTTTGAGAGATTCTAATAGTCCCTGGATTCCTCTGAGGTATTATAGGTTGTCTTTTTTTTTCCAAGCCTCTCTTATTTAGGCAGCCAAATTTTCCTCCGAGACTTCCATTCCTCACTTTCAAACCTTCCTGCCTCTTTTGCTTCCAGCTGGTTCCTGAACTTCGGGCTGACATTTCCAACTGCACCTCCAGCCTATAGCAAGTGTCCTGCCTTTGCGGCCTGTTTCCCGGCCATTGTCTGGCTTCTCTGTTCTTCATTCCCCTTTATCTCTCCTCCTTCCCTGCTCTTCCCCAGTGCACAGGTCAGGTCTTCCAGGATGGACTTATCATGGACAACTCTTATTTGAGTTGTTTTTGCTGAAACAAATATTTGCATATATGACCCCTCCCCCCCATCATTTACCATATGGCTTTTCCTACATCCCAGCCAGAGGAACTCTCAAATTCATATATACTTTTGGAAATGAAGTTTTCCCAGATGGTCTCTCCAAAGCACCAAAGCAAGGTCAGGGTTTGTGCATTCCTTCAAAGATTCTGGGCAGGGGTTAGAATTACTCGTGTTTTCTTATTCCCATCAGCAGTTATTTTGTCAGTGCACCTGATAATGGGACAAAACCTGAGTCTTTCTTAGCTGAAAACACACCAGAGTTTGAGGGAGATGTTGAACCATAAACTGGTGTCCCCAGGGAAAGGAGAGAAACCTGCTCAGTTGCTCAAATAATTTCAAACCAAAGCCCCTAAGAATACTTCCACAGGGAGAGAGAAAGAGTATGAATATTAGAAAGATGATGAGCCAGGTGTGCTGAAAAGTTTTCTCAGTCATTCTTAGCCCTAGAAGGGGATGGGGGCAGCTCCACATCTCTACTGGGAAACATACTTCCCCTTTTAAATCAGGAAAGAAAAAAACAACAACATAGCCCCAAATAGAGAATGTTTTCTTTTGTAACTGAAGCAAACATTGCTGATGGCTTTAACAGCTGCCTGCCAATGTGGCCTGAGCAGCAGGCAAGCTAAAACATTTTCTGAGATCAACACACGTACAGACATACAGTATGTTAGGTCAAATTATAAATCCAGGAATAAAAGAACAAATAAACAATTTCGTCTTTCTCTAGGCCTCTGCATCCAACACCAGCTAAATTAGCCTCTGAAGCAGAGGAATCTGGATTCCATGAAGGCAGGTCTCCCAAAAGTTCAAGTCAAACTTCCCTCTGGTAGGAAAAGAAGGTGCCGTTGTAGATTGCTGACGGTTGACCAGGTCCGGGCTGCTGGGCCCAGCCTAGCTAAGGCTTCCCCAAGTCTTAGCCCAGCAGACTCTGAGGCTATGCGGCAGGTTAACGTTAGGCCTGCCATTGACTTGATCTTTGACCCCAGTAAATCATTTAATATGCCATGTGCCTTTGTCCATGTGTTAATGTTTGGTGTAATTCGGATGAGAATTCCAGCAAGTCAGGGTATGCCACCCATTAGGACTAACTCTTTTCCTTTGGAGCTTCTAGGAGAACCTTCTGAATAGCTACATTGCAGAAAGCCGAGGTATCTCGATGAACCAAATAGAAATGCCTGCAGATGGTGAGACCAGCCTTGCCCGAACTGTGACTGAGAAGTAGAATGAATTTTTTCCTTTGTTATCAAAACTGACACATAACTTTTAGTTTTGCCTTAGGGCAAGAAACCCACCAGAATGTAATAGGTGGGAAAACACTGGCTTCCACCACTCTACTAGTATGTGACCTTGAACAAGTCATGTAGGCTAAGCTTGCACAGATGTGAGTGGGTCATGAAATCAATGAAATAGACTGGAACTAAAAAAAAAAAAATTTTTTTTTTGGAGACAGGGTCTTGCTCTGTCACCCAGGCTGGAGTGCAATGGGGCAATCGCAGCTCACTGCAACCTCTGCCTCCCAGGTTCAAGCAATTCTCCTGCCTCAGCCTCCTAAGTAGCTGGGATTACAGGCACCTGCCACCAAACCCAGCTAATTTTTGTATTTTTAGTAGAGACGGGGTTTCTCCATTTTGGCCAGGCTGATCTCAAACTCCTGATCTCAGGTGATCCACCTGCCTTGGCCTCCCAGAGTGCTGGGATTACAGGTATGAGCCACGGCACCTGGCCCTAAAAATGTTTTAATAAAAGAAATTGAGTAGAATAGAAAATAGCAGTGCCTAGTCCACAGTAAGGGGAAGTATATGTGTGTATGTATGCTTCCTGGGGTCATAATGAACAACAAATGTTCTACCATGGGTAACTAACAAAAAAGTTTTTAAGCCAGTGGCTTAACCCAGCAGTCCCCAACCTTTTTGGCACCAAGGACAGGTTTCATGGAGGACAATTTTTCCATGGATGGGTGCAGAGAGGCTGATTTTGGTATTAAACTGTTCTGTCTCAGATCATTAGATTCTCATAAGGAGTGGGCAACCTAGATCCCTCACATGCACAGTTCACAATGGGGATGGCATTCCTAAGAGAATCTAATGCCACCACCGATCTGATGGGAGGTCCAGCTCAGGCAGTAATGCCTGCTGCTCACCTCCTGCTGTGCCTGGTATTAGTCCATGGCCTGGGGGGTTGGGAACCCCTGGCTTAGACCACAGAGTTTTGATCTCCTCATCTATTGGTTGAAAATAATTCATTTTTATATGCATACATAGATATACATACATATACAAGTGCATATGTATATAATGAGCACCTACTGTATGTCAGGCACAGTGAGTGGTGTATGAGGTATACAGCCATGACAAGGCCCTATCCCTGGGGGGCACTGGCTAGTCGGGGAGCCTATCATGAAATACCGGCATAATTATTTCACTACCATTGTGATTAGGGCCGCAAAGAGACTTACAAAGGGTGAAGAGAGTGTGTCGCAGGATTCCTGACCTGAGCTGCAAAACGAGAGCCAGCCTTCCTGAGGAAGGGACACAGAAGGAGGCAGAGAGTGATGCAGGCAAAGAACTGGGGGGGTACCCTAGGCTGAACACCAGCAAGTCTGAGCAGACCTTAAAGAAGGAGTAACCGTGCCAGGCCTACCCCAAAGGCTTCTGTGAGGACCAAGGGGGGTGACAGCAGAAACACTAGAAACTGTAGAGTGTTATTCAAATATGACCTATTATTTAAAACAATGAATATAAACTTGCCTTAAAGGTGAGATTAAGCATCCCTTCCATGACTTTTTGCCAGAACCTGTTCTAGGTTCTGGGAATACAACAGTCAGACAGATCCTCTGCCCTCCAAAAACACAGAGAATGGTGATTTCAGACAGCAGTAAATGCTATGGTGAAATATAAAATTTGGCAGAGGAATAGAGAATAATGGAGGCAGTGGAGGTTCTAGACAGGAAGGTTGGGTGACTTATGCCTGTAATCCCAGCATTTTGGGAGACCAAGGCAGGTGGATCATCTGAGGTCAAGATTTCAAGACCAGCCTGGCCAATTTGGTGAAACTCCATCTCTACTAAAAATACAAAAGAGTCAGCAGGGTGTGATGGTGCGTACCTGTAATCCCAGATACCTGCGAGGCTGAGGCAGGAGACTTGCTTGAACCTGGGAGGTGGAGGTTGCAGTGAGCCGAGATTGTGCACTGCACTCCAGCCTGGGCGACAGAGCAAGACTCCATCTCAAAAGGCCAAGTATGGTGGCTCACACCTGTAATCCCAATACTTTGGGAGGCCAAGGAGGGAGGATCACGAGGTCAAGAGATCAAGACCTCCTGGCCAACATGGTGAAATCCCATCTCTACTATGATACTCTGAACACTCATGATAGTGAGTGAGTTCTCACGAGATCGGATGGTTTTATTAATATAGGGGGCTTTCCCCCTTTGCTCAGCACTTCAACTTCCTACCAGCATGTCACGAAGGACATATTTGCTTCCCCTTTCCCCGTAATTGTAAGTTTCCTGAGGCCTCTCCAGCCCTGCAGAACTGTGAGTCAATTAAACCTCTTTTCTTAATAAATCACCCAGTCTTGGGCAGTTCTTTAAAGCAGCGTGAGAATGGACTGATGCACCCAGAAAATAACAAGTGTTGGTGAACATGTGGAGGAATTGGAGCCCTTGTGCACTGTTGGTGGGAATGTAACATGGTATAGATGCTATGGAAAAGAGTATGGAGATTCCTCAAAAAATAAACAATAGCCACATGGGTAACACGTAGGGTGTGTTCACAAATCGGAAGCAGGGTAACAAACAGCCGTTTGTACACCCATGATCATAGCAGCATTATTTACAACAGCGAAAAGGTGAAAGCGACGCACACGTCCGCTGACGGATGGATGGATAGATAAAATGGGATGTATTTATACAACGGAATATTATTCCGCCTTTAATAGGAAGGAAGTTCTGATACATGCTACATCATGTTTTGAGACTTTTCCTACCCAATTCTGCTTCCTTCCTCATTTATCTTTCGCAGAGGTTACTGCCGCCAACCCCCAAAATCTCACTCTGTCTCAGAATCTACTGCCCAGAGGACCCAAGTGACGCAGAGTTCAATAACGACTCTTTTTGCTAGATTTGTCCAACCTGTCTGAAAATGGAAGGCCTAATTTCCCCTTTCTCCTTCTTATCATTCTACATCTTTCTTTCTTTCTTTTTCTTTTTTGAAATGGAGTTTCGCTCTTGTTGCCTAGGCTGGAGTACCATGGCGCAATCTCAGCTCACTGCAAACTCTGCCTCCCGGCTTCAAGCGATTTTCCTGTCTCAGCCTACCAAGTAGCTGGGATTACAGGTATGCGTCACCACGCCCGGCTAATTTTTATATTTTTAGTAGAGATGGGGTTTCTCCATGTTAGTCACGCTGGTTTCGAACTCCCGACCTCAGGTAATCTGCCCACCTCGGCCTCCCAAAGTGCTGGGATTATAGGCACGAGCCACAGCACCTGGCCCCTTTGCCCATTTTTAAATTGAATTGTCTTTTTGTTGTTGAGTTATAGGAGTTCTCTATATATAGTATGGATGTTAACTCCTTATCAGATATAAGATTTGCAAATATTTACCAACATGTGACTTTTTCAAAGGTTAAAAGCTCAGACTGTGGAACATACTGCTTAGATCCAAATCCCAGTTCTGCCACTTACTAGCCTGGAAGAAAGAGTGAACAACTGCACAAAATCCAGGATCTGCCAATGAGGAAGAGAGGGGCAATGGCATCTAAGCAGGCAGTCAGCACAGTCCGTTTGCACAATACTGGATATCAAAGGCAGGTAGGTGGACGAGTACAGATGGGGCTTATTGAAGCTTTCTGGTCAGGAAGCATAAATGTCAGGTAATAACAGGAAATAGCATTACACTGAGTTTTGACTGTACAAGACCATGCCAAGTCCTTTACATGCACAGTCTCATTTCATTTACTTTCAACAAGTATTTCATGAAAACCTAATATGAACCAGCCACAGTGAGCTCGAAACAGAACAAAACAAACAAAAATCGCACACTGTGTTTGTCCTCAAGGAGTTTACAGTCTGGTCAAAGAATCAAACAACTGACAATGATGTTAGATATTGTCAAAGCTACATCTTATAGCAACTGATAGATCAGGAGGAAACTTACCTGAGGAAATCTCCCTGAACTGAGATAAGAAAGGATAGGAGTAAAGAATTAGGGGAGAGCTGGGTGTGGTGGCTCACACCTGTAATCCCAACACTTTGGGAGGTCCAGGTGGCCAGATCATGAGGTTGGGAGATCGAGGCCATCTGGTTAACACAGTAAAATCCCATCTCTACTAAAAATATAAAAATTAGTAGAATAAAATCCCATCTCTACTAAAAATATAAAAATTACCTGGAATCCCAGCTACTCAGGAGGCTGAGGAAGGAGAAACACTTGAATCCGGGAGGCAGAGGTTTCAGTGAGTCAAGATCATGCCACTGAACTCCAGCCTGGGTGACACAGCAAGACTCTGACTCCAAAAAAAAAAGGAATTAGGGGAGGGTGGAATGTTCCAGACATATCAGCACATGGGGTGGCCACAATGGGATGTCAGTTTTATGAGTACAGGAACCCCACCCATCTAGTATACCAGTAGATCTCTGTTCCCTAACACAGAATAACTCTCCATTAACATTTGTTTGATGGTAATGTGTCCGCAATTTTTTTTTTCTTGAGACGAAGTTTTGCTCTTGTTGCTCAGACTGGAGTGCAATGGCACAATCTCAGCTCATTGCAACATCCTTCTCCCGGGTTCAAGCAATTCTCCTGCCTCAGCCTCCCAAGTAGCTGGGATTATAGGCATGCACCACCACATCCGGCTAATTTTGTATTTTTAGTAGAGATGGGGTTTCTCCATGTTGGTCAGGCTGGTCTTGAACTCCCGAGCTCAGGTGATCCACCCACCTCAGCCTCCCAAAGTGCTGGGATTACAGGTGTGAGCCACTGCGCCTGGCCATGTGTCCTCATTTTATAGATGAATCTCAGAAGGGGCAAGTAGCTTGACCAAGGTTACAGAACTACTAAGTGGCAGACTGAGTTTGATGCCAGGCAATAAGCTCTAGAGCTTGAGCTTTTAACCCCTCCCCACCCACTTTTTCTTACCCAGATCTTCTCTGGTACCTTTAGCCTTCTAAAAAGTCACATATTGGCCAGGTGTGGTGGTGCACGCCTGTAGTTCCAGGACTTTGGAAGGCCAAGGCAGGAGGATCACTTGAGCCCAGGAGTTCAAGACCAGCTTGACCAACAAAGCAAGACCCAGTCTCTACCAAAAAAAAAAAAAAATTAGTAGGGCATGGTGGCATGTACACCTGTAGTCCCAGCTACGTGGGAGGCTGGGGCAGGAGGATCACTTGAGCCCAGGAGTTTAGGCGGCAGTGAGCTATGATCACATCCCTGCACTCCAACCTGGGCAACAGCGTAGGGCCCTCTCTCTAAAAAAGTAAATAAAAAAGAAAAGAAAAGTCACCTATTAACTTTTTAAAGAGTAAAAAGACTTTCTTTACCCTATCATCCCAGGCCGCTAGAAAAATCATTCTGTTCTTTGGTCTTTATTTCAAGAATTTACTTCAACTTGTTAGGATAGCCTATAACACTTTGGACTGTGGCTGCTTCCATATGTAACTATCCATCTCCCTCCTCCGTAGCTCCAGCCCTCCTTCCCTAATAATAATAAACTGTGAGCTATTTGAGAGACTATATCTAAATATCCACGTAGCGCAGCACTTAAGAATGCAGGATTAGAGACCAGACTGATGGGGAAGAAGCCTGTTCTGCCACTTACCAGTTATATGACCTTGGGGTCTTTACTTAATCTTTCTAATCCTCTGTTTCTTTATCTGTAAAATGGGACTAATAATAGAACCAACACCTCACAAGGTTGTTGCAAGGATTAATGGAGATGACACATGTACAACTCTTAGGATAATGCTTGATGCAAAGTAAGAACACAATAAAAGCTGGCAAATACTCTATGCTAGAAAAAAATAAAACCAGAATACTCATCTCACCACCAAGTGGAAGAAAAATTGTATGGTGGCTTTTTTCCCCTCTAAGGCAGAGATGAGTAGGCTTCAGCCACTTGGTTTTTCTTTGTTTAAACTGCCGTATTGGCAGCATCACCTTCAGCCACAGTCTCCTGTGGAAGGAAGGGATTGGTCCGTAAGGGATGACCCAAGGGGGTACCAGAATCCCTAAATGACTTTCCCCTTCCTAAGGCTGAAGGCTCAGTGCTGCTCTGCTTGGGCTCAGGCCATGCCAGTCCTCCTCCTCTTCCTTTCTTTTTTTTTTTTCCCATCCCTCCCTCCCCACTTCCAACCCTGGGAAAAAAATGAAGAGTGGCACACCAACCAAGAAGCCTTTTCACTTCATTGTGTTTTCCAGCTAGACCTGAACAGACGGCGATCAATTCAACCCTCGCTCACCCTCCCTTCTCTCTTCTACTCTCGTGTCCTCTTTGTGTTTTTTTTTTTCTCTTAGACTGTGTCTTCAGGCTTAGGAAAAAGCAGCTACCTCCCAGCAGCATGGACATGCAAGAAGCTGCGGTTGCCTGCAGCAAACACAACAGGATTGTAACAGGTCCCCACGGTTCTTGTTGCATGGAAAGGTGGACAAGCAGGGCATCCTGTTAGGATTCTCTGAGAAACTTGTCAGCTTGACCACATCTGTCCCAACCTAGGTTTGGCTACAAGGAGTCACACAGAAAACCTTGCTCTCCTACTTCCTCTGGCCAAGAACCTCCTGAAGTTCGCCCCATCGCCAAGCAAGGGGTTTTCATTCCAACCTTGAACAAACCTGGCCCATTGGACTTGAAGTCAATGAGCGTGAAGGAGGAATACACCTTTTCCATTTTCAAAGCAGCCTAGTGGGGTTTTGTTTTTTTCCAACAGCCCTCCAAATTGGCAGGGCTTTCAAAGCTACAAATTTCCATGACCCCAGCCTTCACCAAAGAAAAATTTCCTGGTTAGGTTGGCATGTGTGGAGGTTTTAGGTGTGCAAGTGAGAAACGCTGAACAAATAGTTAAACCTGAGCTATGAATCAAATCAGTCTAAACAAGATTCTCCCCTATCCCCATGCTGTACTAGTTACCCTCCTTAATTCCTATCCCAAACATATATTCAAAAATAACTACTATTTGTCAAACACCCAGTAAGTACCAGGAAGTGAGCCACATGTTTTGTTTACTTACATTACTCATTTTATCTTTACAACTATGCAAGGTAGAAATTATTTATCATTTCTTCTCTAAGGCACAGACAGGTTAAGCAATTTCCCCAAAGTCACTCAGTTCAAATCTCATCCCAACAATCACATAGGTGAATCTGAAAATCATCATGCAGAGCAAAAGGAGCCAGACAACAAAAGAGTACTTACTATATGGTTTCATGTATATAGTGTGATAGAAAGTGCAAATTAGTCGTCATAGAAAGCAGACCAGTGGTTGCCTAGGGATGAGGCACAGGGAAGAGGGATTACAAAGGAGCAAAAGAAACTTTAGGGTATGATGAAAATACTGATTATCTTGGTTGTTATCAGATTGTTAATAATGGGCCGGGGTCGGCAGGGCGCGGTGGCTCACGCCTGTAATCCTAGCACTTTGGGAGGCCGAGGTAGGTGGATCACCTGAGGTCAGGAGTTCAAGACCAGCCTGGCCATCATAGTGAAACCGCATCTTTAAAAAAAAAAAAAAAAAGTATTAAAAAAATAAAATAAAATAATGGGCCGGGTATGGTGGCTCACACCTGTAATCCCAGCACTTTGCGGGGCTGAGGCGGGCAGATAACCTGAGGTCGGGAGTTCAAGACCAGCCTGATTGACATGAAGAAACCCCATCTCTACTAAAAATACAAAATTAGCAGGGCATGGTGGCATATGCCTGTAGTCCCAGCTACTCGGGAAGCTGAGGCAGCACAATCACTTGTACCCAGGAGGCAGAGGTTACAGTAAGCCAAGATTTCACCATTGTACTCCAGTTTGGGCAACAAGAGCAAAACTCCGTCTCAAAAAAGAAGAAAAAAATGGTTATAATGGTTTTGCAGGTATAGGTGTAAGTAAAAACCGACCAAATTATACATGTTATATATATGCAAGTTAGTGTGCCTCAAGTATATCTTGGTAAGACTGAAACAAAGTACAAAAGAAGCTGGACATGGTGGTGCACGCCTGTAATCCCAGCAACTGAGGCTGAGCCAGGAGGCTCACTTGAGTCTAGGAGTTCAAGACCAGCCTCATCAACTTGATGAGACTCTATCTCAGAAAAAAAAGGAAAAAGCTGAACATTACCCTGATCTAATCACTATACATTATATGATCAAACACCACTATGTACCTCATAAATATGCACAATTATTATTTGTTAAATTTTTTAAAAAGCATAGGGGTAACTTTATTGATCTGTTTTGTGCTGTGAATCTAGTTTATATGTAAATCCTTGGGACGTTGAATAAATGTACATACCCTTATCATGTTGTAAATAAAATCATCCTCCCAAAAAAGCATAAAAATATCCCATCCCGAATCATTTCTACAAGTGCATTTACTCTTCGTTATCTTTGATATCACAGGGCTTAGCCACACTCTGGTTCAGACTTTTATTTTATTATTTTTTTAAGAAAGTCTCACTTTGTTGCCCAGGCTGAGGTTGCAGTGAGCCAAGATGGCGCCACTGCACTCCAGCCTGTCGGGTTCAAGCAATTCACTGCCTCAGCCTCCTAAGTAGCAGGGACTACAGGTGTGAATGACCACACCCAGCTAATTTTGTATTTTTAGTAAAGATGGGGTTTCACCATGTTGGTCATGCTGGTCTCGAACTCCTGGCCTTGAGTGATCTGCCTGCCTCAGCCTCCCAAAGTACTAGGATTAAAGGCATGAGCCACCATGTCTGACCAGGTTCAGACTTTTATGCTGTTGTCTCTGGGTTCTCTTGGGGTGAGAGGACCTAGCTGTTACTGGTTTTTCTCGCTGGAAATTCCAATTAGTGAGGCCTATTATTCTAGAAATTCTTTTGCACCACTCACAGTTAGGTCTGCTATAATGTCAATATGATGGTAATAATTATTTAAAGCAGCAGTTCTCAAATTTTTTGGTGTAAGTGTCCTTTCACACTCATGAAAAGTACTGAGGACACCACAGAGCTTTTGTTTATTGTGGGTAAAATCTATCAGTGTTTGTTTGTTTGCTTGTTTGTTCTTTTTTGAGACGGAGTTTTTTGGTCTTGTTGCCCAGGATAGAGTTCAATGGCGTAATCTCAGCTCACCGCAACCTCTGCCTCCCGGGTTTAAGGGATTCTCCTGCCTCAGCTTCCCAATTAGCTGGGATTATAGGTGCCCACCACCACACCCAGCTAATTTTGTATTTTTAGTAGAGATAGGGTTTCTCCATGTTGGTCAGGCTGGTCTCGAATTCCCGACCTCAGGTGATCTGCCTGCCTCAGCCTCCCAAAGTGCTGGGATTACAGGCATGAGCCACCGCACCCACACTCTATCAGTGTTTACTCAGAAATTAAAGCTGAGAAATTTTAAAGACAGTTAATTCATTTTTAAAAAGAATAAACCAATTACATATGACATAACATTTTAATTAAACATAATTATATTTCCCCAAAAATTAGTAAGAAGAGTTTCATTGTTTTGCATATTTACAAGTTTAATTTCTGACTTCATAGAAGATATGATTCTCATATTTGTTTCTTCAGTATGTTGCAATGTCACATATTGTGTAGTATCTGGAAAATGCCACTGTCTACTTGTGAAAGAATGAGAATGAAAATGGTAAATAACATCTTAGTATTAATTTGAAAATAGTTTTAATCTTGCAGACCCCTGAAAAGATCTTGGGGACTCATGGGGTCCCCAGATCCCACTTTAAGAACTGCTAGGGGCCAGGTGTGGTGGTTTATAGCTGTGGCTCAGTCCCAGCACTTTGGAAGGCTGAAGTGGGCAGATTGCTCGAGGTCAGGAGTTCGAGATCAGCCTGGGCAAATCTCCACGGCAAAACTCTATTTCTACAAAAAGTACAAAAATTAGCTGGGTGTGGTTGTGTATGCCTGTGGTCCCAGCTACTTGGCAGGCTGAGGTGAGAGGATTGCTTGAGTCCAGGAAGTCGAGGCTGCAGTAAGCCATGATCATGCCACTGCACTCCAGCTGGGGTGACGGAGCAAAATCCTGTCTAAAAAACAAAAAAAAAAAAACAAAAAACAAACAAACAAAAAAACCAACCTGCTGATCTAAAGTGTTCAGGACCATAAACTATTTATTCCAGTTCTTATGCTACCACCCCCACTGTTTTACCTATCCTACCTTGTGAAATCTTGAGAGGCAGAGGAGGAAACTGGGGCACCATGAAGCATCAGATGAAGGCCGTACTAATAACTCGCCTTCAAAGTCCTTTCCACCCTGTGAATCTGTGGCATGGGGTATTTTTCTTTTAAACAAAATCAAGAGAGCCAAAGGCTCAGCAGGACCTAGATGCACAGGATGGGGGGACTAAAGCACAACAATGGAAACATCACAGAGTTTCCTTGTGACCCTCTTGCAGAAAGAGGAACAGCTGCCTCCTCTCAGGGCTTTGCTCTGGTTTACCCCATAGTGGGTGTCAAAGCAAGAACCTGGGGTCCTGAGGGAAGTTCAGACAAATCTGAGTTCTTACCTGTTCCCTAAACAAGTGCTTGCTGGGCTGGAGCCAGCATTGGTCCAAACCCTCAATCCAAATTGAAAACTTTGGCCCCTGACATGGGGTAGAAGGCAGGGCATGCATTTAGAAGTCAATAAATTCCAGTGTGAATTTTGTTTCTCCTTTTGACAGAGTATGCAACCTTGGGTAAATTACTGGAATTCTCTCTCTCCTTTTTTCTTTTGAGACAGAGTCTCACTCTGTCTACCAGGCTGGAGTTACAATGGCGAGATCCTGGCTCATTGCAACTTCCGCCTCCCGGGTTCAAGCAATTCTCCTGCCTCAGTCTCCCAAGTAGCTGGGTTTACAGGTGCCTGCCACCACCCCAGCTAATTTTTCTATTTTTAGTAGAGACCGGGTTCCACCATGTTGGCCAGACTGGTCTCAAACTCCTGACCTCAGGTGATTCACCCACCTTGGCCTCCCAAAGTGCTGGGCTTACAGGCATGAGCCACCATGCCTGGCCTCATTACTGGATTTTTCTAAACCTCAGCTTCATCTGTAAAAGGGAAATCATAATATCCTTATTTTTTCTCTTTATTTTTTAAAAAGAGATGGCTCTGGACATGGTGGCTCATGCCTGTAATTGCAGCACTTTGGGAGGCTGAGGAGGAAAGTTCACCTGAGATCAGGAGTTTGAGACCAGCCTGGGCAACATCCTGAAACCCTCCCTCTACAAAAAATTTAAAAAAAAAATTTTTTTTTTTTAATGCCAGGTACAGTGGCTCATACCTGTAATCCCAGCACTTTGGGAGGCTCAGGTGGGAGGATTGCTTGAAGCCAGGAGTTTAAAACTAGCCTGGGCAACACAGCAAGATCTCATCTCTACAAAAAACAAGAAAAAAATTAGCCAGGCGTGGTGCACACACCTGTGGTCCCAGCTACTTGGGAAGCCAAGGTAGGAGGATTGCTTGAGCCCAGGAGTTCCAGGCTGCATTGAGCTATGGTCACAACTACACCCCAGCCTGAGCAACAGAGCATGGGGCAAGACCACATCTCTAAAGAGAGAGAGCGAGAAATGGGGTCTTGCTCTGTTTCCCAGGCAAGTCATAGTGCACTACAGCTTCCAACTCCTGGGCTCAAGGGATCCTCCCATCTTCTCCTCCTGAGTAGCTGGGATTACAGGTGTGTGCCACTGTGCCCAGCTCATAATATCCTTCCAAAAGGATTACTGCACAGGTTCAATTCAATAAAACATGTAAAAAGCCCAGTAGAGTAATTGGCATATAACAGAGACTCACTTTTAATGCCTGTTACACTTTTACAGAAAATCAAAGGCAAAGTGGAAATGTACCACAGCATTAGACAGGCCTGGGTTTGAATCCTAACAACACTAGCTTTGGGCAAATCACGTCACCCACCTTGTAGAGTTATTGTGGGAGGTAATGGAAATAATGCTATAAATCTCCTGGTATCTAGCCCATGTCCTACACATGGCCACTGTTACAACCGAGAACTGGCATCTGGGGCTACTGGGAACCCCCTCATTCCCAGGGGCAGCCTCTTTGGGGACTAGTCCGTCGTCCCTGGAGGCAGGTTAGGATGGCTGGCTCTCAGGCTTTAGAGAGAGGCCTTTTCCAAAGGAGTGAATCCAGTCCTCACTTGGGATTTCCCATTTCCAAATATTCACCAGTTCCCCTGTCTCCAAATATTACACAGAGGCCATCAATGATGGGGCACTAATGTCCAGAGGAACTGTTCCCAAGGCAGAGGGAGAATGGACACTGTGTGTAAACTCTTCACTCCACACAGGGGAGAGGCTGCACAGGGGCTCTGGAGTCAGACTCAAATTCAAATCCTGGCTCTCCCATTTCTGTACTAACTGCAAGACATAGGGAAAATTACTTGGCCTTTGGAAGCCCACTTTCTCATCTGCAATTGGGAACAATGACAGTACTAGTGATAAATGTGAAGAGCTCTTAGCATGGTACCCAGCACACAGAAAAAATTGATATATTTTACCTATTTTTATCACTACTTCTATTATTTTTACAGCCAGATACCAGTGTTTTCACAATAATCCATATATAGCTCACATTCCTACCTAGACATGCTCAGGAAGGGGCAGCATGGCTGTGGGATAAATTGCTTATTTTCACTTTTATGCACTTTCAAAGTTTCTTTAGCAAGCACTGGGGACTAGGTAACATAGAAAACTTTCAAAAGACGGGGAGGAGAGGGAGGAGGAGAAGGGAGAGGAGCCAGGGGAAGGGATGAGAAAGCAGGTACAGAGGAAAAGCAAGGGGGAGAAGGAGAAATTTAAAAACTAAAGCTGAAGCCTGGTGCAGTGGCTCACGCCTGTAAACCCAGCACTTTGGGAGGCCAAGGTGGGTGGATCACCTGAGATCAGGTGTTTGAGACCAGCCTGGCCAACATGGTAAAACGCGTCTCTACTAAAACTACAAAAATTAGCCGGGTGTGGTAGCGGGCACCTTTAATCCCAGGTACTCGCGAGGCTGAGGCAGGAGAATCGCTTGAACCCAGGAGGTGGAGGCTGCAGTGAGCTGAGATCGCCACTGCACTCTAGCCTGGGTGACACAGCGAGACGCCATCTCGAAAACAACAACGACGACGAAAACCCCAAAAAACTCAAGCTGAGCTCAGGACCCAGGAGAAACCACATGTCCTGGGGCTCAAACCACTGGGTCATGTGACTCGTGCGCTTGCGCAGTAAGGAACAGCAGGACTAAAAATAGCTCTGAGAGGACAGCCAATCAGAAGGCGCTCGGGGTAGTCGGGTCTGTTGGTTGCTGGGGCGAAGTTGGTCACTGGGGAACCACGTGACTTAAAGGACTTCGGCTCCAGGTACCACCAGTACCTGACCAGCAAGGCTCTTGGTTGGGGATGGCCCCTGAAAATCTCGTTGGGAAAGTGGGAGGAGAAGGGGAGAGGGGCAGAGCTGTGGAAAGGGTGGGAGGTTGTAAAGTGGACCCTGAGGCTGAGAGAATGAACGCGTGCGGGGCTGGGGAGGACCCAGATGAGGACAAGACCTGAAGAAAAGACCCCAGAGACGACTGGCGGTTCTGGGACCTGTGGAAAAGGCTCTCCTTGAAAAGTGTGGCCTTGAAAAGGATGAGGAATAGTTAGTGAGTGCTCGTTGTATGCCGCTTTACATGCAATTAATCCTAAGGGAGGTTGAGTCATTTGCTCATCGTTCCACCGCTGTTAAATGATGGAGCCAAATTCAACCTCAGATCTGACTCCTAGATCCTTAGCTGTCTCCAGGGAGGTACCCCGAAGGCTCCCCTGCTCCACACAAGCTCTTGGAAGGCTCCGAGGGAAAATACCAGAACAGAAGGAAAAGTGATGGCAGCGGAGAGATAAGGAGGGAGCAATCAAGATAGGGAAGAGAAAAGAAGAGGTTGCGAAGGAGGAGGAAGATAGGATGAGACTGAAAAAGGATGGAGAGTGAGGAGGACAAAGAAGAGTTGAGGGGGAGCCATAGGAAAAGAGGAATCCATTGAAAAGACAGGATGGAGCCTTGGTGGGATATGAGGGTGAGCCTGGAGAAGACAGAGAAGGAAACGGTGTAGGGTCTCGGTGGAATCAGAACCAGCTGGACCGTGATCCTAGGCGCTGAGGAGCAAGGGTTGGAGTGTAGTTGGTGTTTGTGATTTGTTATTTTCTTGCTGTGAAAGCGTGGACCGTGGGGATTATTATCCATGGAGCTATCAGCCAACTACTCAGCATGGCAAAAATGTCTTCCCGAGGGAAGCTGGAACTGAGGTCTGACTCCTTATGGCTTGAACCGTCGTGGTCTCAGTTTACAGATGAGGCTGGATTGCCATATTCAGATTATCGGTGCACTGAATGGGCTCACCTGGCACGTCTTTGCAGAGTCATCAACAGTTTGATCTAAAGTTCTCTTCTCTTTGAACCATGTTGTGGTTTGTAGGGTTTTGGTTTAAAAAAAAAAAAAAAGTCTTATGGGGAAGACCATCACCCTCGAGGTTGAACCCTCGGATACGATAGAAAATGTAAAGGCCAAAATCCAGGATAAGGAAGGAATTCCTCCTGATCAGCAAAGACTGATCTTTGCTGCAAGCACCTGGAAGATGGACGTACTTTGTCTGACTATAACATTCAAAAGGAGTCTACTTGTCATCTTGTGTTGAGACTTCATGGTGGTGCTAAGAAAAGGGAGAAAAAGTCTTACACCACTACTAAGAAGAATAAGCACAAGAGAAAGAAGGTTAAGCTGGCTGTCCTGAAATATTATAAGGTGGATGAGAATGGCAAAATTAGTCGCCTTTGTCGAGAGTGCCCTTCTGATGAATGTGGGGCTGGAGTATTTATGGCGAGCTACCTCGACAGACATTATTGTGGCAAATGCTGTCTGACTTGGGGCTTCAACAAACCAGAAGACAAGTAACTGTATGAGTTAATAAAAGACATGAACTAAAAAAAAAAAAAAATGCCGGGTGTGGTGGCTCACGCCTGTAATCCCAGCACTTTGGGAGCCCAAGGTGGGCAGGTGGATCACCTGAGGTCAGGGGTTCAAGACCAGCCTGACCAACATGGAGAAACCCCGTCTCTACTACAAATACAAAATTAGCTGGGCGTGGTGGTGTATGCCTGTAATCACAGCTACTCAGGAGGCTGAGGCAGGAGGGTCACTTGAACCCGGGAGGTGGAGGTTGCAGTGAGCCGAGATCACACCATTACACTCCAGCCTGGGCAACAAGAGCAAAACTCAGTCTTAGCAAAAAAAAAAAAAAGTATTTTATTACTAATGGTTTCATAGTTTTTATCTTTTTTTCCTCTAAAAATCTGAATAGATCCTGTGTTTGATCTTAGACATTAGGAAGGGGAGCTTTTTTTTTTTTTTTTTCCTTCTTAGGTTTTTGCTGGGACCCTAGAGTTCAGTCTCTTGAAAGAATGTTATTGGAGGACGTGAACATATCAAAAAGGAAGTAGCAATGGAATAGAATTCAGCAGTAAAAAGGAATGAAGAATGGATGCATGCTACAACATGGAGAAACCTTGAAAATTTATGCTAAGAGAAAGAAGCCAGTCACAAAAGACCATATATTATAGGATTCCATTCATATGAACTGTTCAGAATAAGAAAATTCATAGAGACAGAAAATAGATTAGCCATTGCCTAGGGCTGAGGGACGTTGAGGGGAATGAGGGTGACTGCTAAAAAGGTACAGGGTTTCTTTGGGGGATGATGAAAATATTTCTAAAATTCTTGTGGTGATGGCTGCACAGCTGGGGATATACAAAAAGTCCACTTTAAATGGGTGAACTGTATGGAACTATGATTATTATTGGAGGCAGGGTTGCCCAGGCTCTGTTGCCCAGGCTGGAATGCAGTGGCATGATCTCAGCTCACTGTAACCTCTGCTTATCAGGCTCAAGCGATCCTCCTACCTCAGCCTTCCAGGTAGCTGGGACTGTGGTGCACGCCATCATGCCCAGCTAATTTTTGTATTTTTTGTAGAGACAGGGTTTCACTGTGTTGCCCAGACAAGGTCTCAAACTCCTGGACTCAAGTGATCCACCCGCCTCAGCCGCCCAAGGTGCTGGGATAAGAGGTGTGAGCCAATTCACCTGGCCTCATATGTGAATTATATCTAAATAAAGCTGTTATAAAAAAAGAAAGAAAGAAAGAACACAAAGAAAGGAGACAGCAAAGGAGTAGAGGTGGGAAGTATCATCTCTAATTTAGGGAGCATAGAATGGGTCAGTCTGGCTGGCATTTAAAGAAGCAGTTAAGAATGAAGCTGAAACCAAACAACAAAGGGCCAAAGAATTTCATGTCAAAGACTTTGGACTTCATCTTACAGCTCTGAGCTGTCAAAGATAGTAGCTACTAGCCACATGTGACTACTGAGCGCTTAAAATATGGCTAGCCCACACTGAGGTGTGCTGTAGGCATGAAATACACACCAGATTTTGAAGACATAGTGAAAAAAAGTATGTAAAATATCTCATAACTTTTGCAGTGATTACATTTTGAAATAACATTTGGGATTTATTGGGTCAAATAAAATATATTGTTAGTCTTACTTTTTAAAATCATGTTTATTTGCAGGGCAGATTAGCACATCCATGTAGTCCCTGCTACTCAGGAGGCTAAGGTAGGAGGACCACTTGAGCCCAGGAGTTTGAGGTCAGCTAGAGCAACATAGCAAGACCCATCTCAAAATAAAAGTCAATAAAATCAACTGGGTGCGGTAGCTCATGCCTGTAATCCCAGTACTTTGGGAGGCCGAGGCAGGAGGATTGCTGAGTTCTAGATCAGCCTGGGCAACATAGTGAGACTCCATCTCAAGAAAGAAAGAAAGAAAGAAGGAAAGAAAGAAAGAGAGAGAGAAGGAGAGAGAGAGAAAGAGAAAGAAGAGAGAAAGAGAAATTGAGAAAGAGAAGAAAGAATGAAAGAGAAAGAAAAAAGAGGGAGAAAGAGAAAGAAAGAAAAAGAGAAGGAAGAAAGGGAGAAAGAGAAAAAGAAAGGGAGAAAAAGAAAGAGAAAGAAAAAAAAGAAAGAAAAAAGGAAGAAAGAAAAAGAAAGGAAAGAAAGAAAGAAAAATGTAAAATTACATATGTGGCTCACATTACATTTCTATTACATAGTGCCATTGTAGACAGTGGGAAGGCATTAAGGATTCTTGAAGTAGAACAGGGGTCAGCAAGTGTTTTCTGTAAAGGGCCAGATGGGAAATATTTAGGGCTTGAGGGCCACACAGCCTTGTCGCAACTGTTCGACTCTGCTGTTGCTGTACAAAAGCAGCTATAGACAATAATGTAAACAATTAGCATAGCTTTGTTCCAATGCAACTTCATGGACACTGAAATATGAATCTCATATACTTTTCTTCTTTTGATTTTTTTCCCAATCATTTAAAAATGTAAAAGCCGTTCTTAATGTGTATGCTATCTGAAGACAGGTGGTAAATGGGATTTGGCCTCCAGGCCATAGTTTACTAACCCACAAGTTAGAGAGTTAAGCTGAAGCCTCTGAAAATCTCTCTCAACCACCAATACCACTGGTGTTCTCCCCACACACAACCTCACAGTGCTTGGAAAATTCCTCTTTGCAAACAACATGGATTTGCATAACATTTGATCTGGAAGGGACAGCAGGGATCAGGTACTCCTAACTTATCATATTACATTTGAGGAAACTGAGTCTCAGAGAGGTAAACTCACATAAACGAGGTCACATTGCAGTGAAGAGGTTCCAGGTAACAGGAGTAATTGTGAGACTATCTGGCATCTGGCAAAAAAGGAAAGGTCTGAGGTTAGACTGAGTACCCAGGCTCCACTGAGGGGCTCTAAATTCTAGCTCATCCTTCCACTCATTCATTCATTCTTTCATTTACCACTTGTTCCTTTTTTATTTTTGTCCTTTGAGACAAGAGTCTTACTCTGTTTTCCAGGCTGGAGGGGAGTGGCGCGATCTCAGCTCACTGTAAACTGCACTTCCTAGGCTCAAGCAATCCTCCTGCCCCAGCCTCCTGAGTAGCTGGGACCACAGGCGCGCAACCACTACGCTTGGCTAATTTTTGCATTTTTTGTAGTGACAGGGTTTCACCATGTTGTCCAGGCTGGTCTAGAACTCCTGGGCTCAAGTGATCCACCCACCTCAGCCTCCCAAAGTGGTGGGATTATAGGCAGGACCCACCACACCCATTTTATTTCTTTTCCTTTCTTTTAACCTTATTTTATTTTTAGCGACAGGGTCTTATTCTGTCGCCCGGGCTAGAGTGTAGTGGTGCGAGTCACTGCAGCCTTGATCTCCTGGGCTCAAGCCATCCTCCCACCTCAGACTGCTGAGTAGCTGGGACTATAGGCATGTACCACCACACCCAGCTTTTTATTTTTATTTTGTAGAGACGGGGCCTTGCTTTGTTGCCCAGACTAGTCTTGAACTCCTGAGCTCAAGCTATCTACCCACCTCGGCCTCCCAAAGTGCTGGGATTACAGGCGTGAGCCACCATGCCCAGCCCATTACTTATTTTTTGAGACTGTCTTGGTGCCAGGCCTTATGGGAAGCTCTGGAAAACAAGACATTAATTAGATTTGGTCACTGATGTTGAGGAACTCGTAGGATAGAAAAAACATATTTTAAAACAGATACCTTGGGGGAGGAGGGAGGACACAGATATGCTGGAAGGGTAAGGGAAAAAAATCTGTGAGGAAGTGTCACCCAAGCTATGATAAGAACAGGTAAGAATTGACCAAGTAAAGGAGGTGAGAAGAGTGTTCTAGGCAGAAGAAATAGCATGTGCAAAGGCCTGGAGCCGCGAGGGCCCCAAACTTTCAGGGAACTCTAAGAAGTAGATCACGGTGTGGTGGATTAAGTAGGAGCCAAAAATGGCAGAGGTGAGCCTGGAACATCAGCAGGACCCACACCATGACGATCTTCTGTGTGAAGCTAAGAAACTTCATCCTGATCACACGAAGTGGTGAGGAAACCCAGAGAGGCTTTAAACGGGGAAGTAACAGTCAGATTGAGTTTTAGAAAAAAATCACTTTGGCAGCTTGCCAAGCAGAGAGGAGAGAAAAAGATTCCACGGGGAAAGAACAGCCTGTGCAAAAGCCTGGAAGAACGCAAGGACCAGTGACAACGAGTGATCTGGTGTGACTCAAGCAGGCAGTGCACGGCGAGGAGCAAAAAGACAGGACCCTGGGAGGGAAACATGCACAGATGGTCGAGGGGCTGAAATTCCAGGCTGAGGAGCTTGGATTTAATTCTTCAGGTACTAGACAGAGGCAAGAACCTCATGGGACTAAGTGTGAAGGTAGAACACAGACCAAAGGTCAAGTTTTCCTAGCTCTGCCATTTATTAGTTAAGCCTTCATTTCCACAGAGGTACAATGGAGATAACAGCCATGAGGATTAAGCAAAATAATACATGAAAAGTGCTTATCACTTTTTAAAAGCCCAATGTACAGTAAGCAC
Source organism: Cacajao melanocephalus (assembly GCA_963573385.1). Classification (NCBI taxonomy): domain Eukaryota; kingdom Metazoa; phylum Chordata; class Mammalia; order Primates; family Pitheciidae; genus Cacajao; species Cacajao melanocephalus. The sequence continues at coordinate 33,721 of CAUYLG010055201.1, read as the reverse complement.
TCAAATGTTATCTCTGAAACCTACACAGGACACATCACATCACATCCAAGGGTTCCCAATTCCTACTAGAAGATCACAGGACATTCTGCTGGAGGAAAGACTCTCGGGTGGGATGCCACTCACCTTTTATTTTTAAACTCTGGCTTTTTTTTTTTTTTTTTTTTTTTTTTTATATGGATTTTCACTCTGTCGCCCAGGCTGGAGTTCAACGGTGTGATCTCAGCTCACCACAACCTCCACCTCCCAGGTTCAAGTGATTCTCCTGCCTCAGCCTCCTGAGCAACTAGGATTACAGGCATTCGCCACCACTCCTGGCTAATTTTGTATTTTTAGTAGAGACTGGGTTTTTCCATGTGGGTCATGCTGGACTCTAACTCCCGACCTCAAGTGATCCACCCGCCTCAGCCTCCCAAAGTGCTGGGATTATAGGCATGAGCCACTGCGCCCAACCTGTTTCCATTTTTTATGTAGAAAATAATTGTGTGAGACCACAACCACTCTCATGTAGGGGGAGCTCTCTTTAAGAAACTCAGAGGGGCCCTCCACAGTGGGTGCCTATAATCCCAGCACTTTGGGAGGCTGAGGTAGGAGGATTGCTTGAGCTGGGGAGGTCGAGGCTGCAGTGAGCTGTGATCACACTACTGCACTATAGCCTGGGCCACAGAGCAAGACCCTGTCTCAAAACAGGAGCTCAGAGCAACTCATACACCACACCTCTGGCGTTATGAGTGGCATTCTGTAAAGGAGAGCACAGAAAGTCAGCAATGCATTTTGAGGGCGGTGGACATTCTCTCCAGGACCTGGGGACAACTTTGGGCTCCCATAGTCCTGTCAATCCTGAGTGTCTGTTCATTGAAATGAATCGTATGTATCGTAAAATGCTCTGTATGTGCAGAATAGTTTATATATCATATGTGAGCAAGAAAAAGGATTTCATGTTTGTATTTATAAATATCCTTATGTGTCACTTAACAAGGGGAATATGTTCTGAGCAATGTGTCATTAGTGATTTTCTTGTTGTGTGAACACAGAGTTTGCTTCCACAAACCTAGATGGTATGATCACAGCTCACTGCAGCCTCAACCTCCCCAGCTCAAGCAATCCTCCCACCTCAGCCTCCCAAAGTGCTGGGATTATAGGCACCCACTGTGGAAGGCCCCTCTGAGTTTTTTTTTTTTTAATTGCATTTTAGGTTTTGGGGTACATATGAAGAACATGCAAGATTGTTGCATAGGTACACACATGGCAGTGTGATTTGCTGCTTTCCTCCCCATCACCTATACCTGGCATTTCTCCCCATGCTCTCTCTCCCCAACTCCCCACCCCCAACTGTCCTTCCCCTATTCCCCCCCCGACAGACCCCAGTGTGTGATGCTCCCCTCCCTGTGTCCCTGTGTTCTCATTTTTCAACACCCACCTATGAGCGAGAACATGCAGTGTTTGATTTTCTGTTCTTGCATCAGTTTGCTGAGAATGATGGTTTCCAGGTTCATCCATGTCCCTACAAAGGACACGAACTCATTGCTTCTTATGGCTGCATAGTATTCCATGGTGTATATGTGCCACATTTTCCCTGTCCAGTCTATCATCGATGGGCATTTGGGGTGGTTCCAGGTCTTTGCTATTGTAAACAATGCAGCAATGAACATTCGTGTGCATGTGTCCATATATACTTTCTATGTGAAATATCTTCTGATTTTTCACAGAGAACACATCACACAAGATGCTTTCCCTATCACCTTTTCTTCCACATTCTCCTTGCCCTACTTGTGAAAGTACCCAGAGACCTCTCGAAGCACTTCTGAGTAGTTTTAACCTTTATTTGAATGAAAAAAATGATAGTCCTGGACCCATGTAGGGATAACTTTATTAATAGCATTATCATAATTCATGGGCAAACAAGCTTACAGTTTTGAGTGCAGTTACCTTTTGCAGTAAGGTATTGTATTCTGTTCCAACTGTAAGTCCCAGCTACTGGAGGGTTTTGGTATCATCTTTGTAACTTTTTAGATGGAGTTGCTGGGAGTTTTGGTGTCATCTTTATAACTTTTACATAAGTAGCCACAATCACCTTCTCTTCTTGAACAGAACACATTCTAAAATTTGTGCTATAAGGGGCTAAATTTTCCTGAGGCATCAATGTTGCTCTTTAGAGCTGGCCACATACTTCAGAGTGGTGTGTCTATAGTTCAGATAACTTTCATTTTTTCCTCTTATTCTTTGACAATGCTTATTCTTTCCGAAGATAGAAACAGAATAAATATGGAAAAGCTTGTAAAAGTTAGCATAAATCTTACAACCATAAACACTACTTTTTCCCCCTCAGCAATGGTTGCCCCTCTCCTATTCTAATTATCTGTTCTGTGGTGTACTTACAGGAATGCCAAAAAGTGCCTTTGGTGGGGCTTTTCCATACCTTTCATTACTGTGGAGAACAATTAATCATGAGTAGTGTTACCTGGAACACTGACTTTAAAGAAAAGGTTGAAATAGGATAATTGCCTTACCCACAGTCTAGCTTGTGTCCTTCCTTTCACAGTTTTTCTCTTTATCCTGAGTTGATTTAACTATATGTCTCTCATTTTTTGATTTATTATATGTCTGCTTATTCATTTATTTTGTTCAACAAACACAAAATTGATGGTCCAAGATTTCAAGAAGTAGGAATGTAGTAGGTAAATTCTAAGAAAGTGATTGATATGGATCTTTGTTGAGTCCAATTCTCTTGAAGAAGTGACAGTAAAGTTTGTTCACATTAGGTGGTAAGGAAATGATTGCTAGTCAATGTATTGGCTGAGTCTTGTATCAAAAAGTTAACCCGTCTCTAAATCAAAAGACAATTTCTATTCCTTTTTCAGGCCAGAGACTATAATTTTTTTTTTTTTTTTTTTTTTTTTTTGTAAATACCCTTAGCACCTACCCCATAGTAGTTGCTGACATACTACATATAAATACATCTGTTTTGCTCTCAGATTTTGAAAAAACTGATGGTTCAAACAAATTTACGTATTTTTTTTTTGGCTTTAGTTTTAGGATATCATGCATGGCAAATTTATTGTGTTGCCTTGAAATAGCTATTAATCGGCATTCTCAGAACAGCTTTATATTTATTAGAAGCATTTGTATTTATTACCACTTGCAGTAACTCTGGGAAGTGATCAGAATTACTGCTAGTCTTGTAAGGGCCTTGCAGGTTCTCTGATGTCATCTGTTTGGTCATTTGTGTGACTAGAGGAAGGACTCACTGCTGCTGAGTTCCCACACATTTACCCTGTTCAGGTGGCTTTCAAGTCCCTTCCTCCTGCTCTTTCTTTTCATGAAGTTAGCACTGTGAGTAACGACAGAGTAAATGCTGGATGTTGGGAGATGGAAATTGTGTCTTTGGTTTTTGTGGAAGGATTGCTTGAAGACAAAGATTGTCCCCTCGACCCTGCAGCTTATTCAAATTGATGAAGCCTAATTGTGAATTTAAAAAAGTGTAATGCATCATTGCCTTATTTGGCAAGGGGGATATAGATGTCACATTGTGCTTGTTTAGCAGGATGAGCCTTTGAGGGAGGCTCAAAAATATTATATACGCACTAAATGCATTTATACATTTACATGTGTATATATTGTTTTTTTGATATGGGAAAAGATTATTGTGGTGTGAGTGTAGGAGTGTTTGCAAATTCTTATTCAGAATCTAAGGCCCAAACTACTCACAAACCTGACTTCACACTTGAGTTTTTTTTTCCCCCAACTTTAACCAGTCCTAATATAGACAGTGAGGATCACAGGTTTTGCATGTAGAATAGTTGAGGTAATAACTCTGTCATTGCAAAAGCAGGTGTCTGGGAAGAAGGAAGATTTTAAACCGATAAACCCAGGACAGGCACAATGATAGTCTAGGACCTGAAAGCCTCAGAGCTGAGGATGTTTCATTCTCTGAGGGTTTTAGACCCCTGAGGGAGAAGGGCTGCACAAATGGTAGAAGGTGTGGCTAAATACATGTGTACACAAAGCACCATCTCTGGACTGAATTAGTCACGATAACTAAATATACTGAGCAATTCCCATGCCAGGCACTTTGCATCTATTACCTTATTTAATTTTGACCACAACCCCAGGTTATAGATACTACCATTAGAATTTCCATTTTCCAGATGAATACTAAAATGGCCTTACAGAAGTAAAGTCATTTGTCCAAGGACATGTAGTTAGGTAGAGATGGAGTGAGAGTTAAACCTCAATTCTTAATCGTAAAAATCTGTGTGTGTGTGTATATATATATATATATAAAATATATGTGTGAGTGAGTATGTGTATACATGTATAGATTTTTTTTTTTTTGAGATGGAGTCTCACTCTCTTGTCCAGGCTGGAGTGCAGTGGCATGATCTCAGCTAACTGCAACCTCCACCTCCCTGATTCAAGCAATTTCCCTGCCTCAGCTTCCTGAGTAGCTGAGATTACAGGTGTGTGCCACCATGCCCGGGAATTTTTGTGTATTTTTAGTAGCGATGGGGTTTCACCATGTTGACTGGATTGAAGACCTGTATTTTTAATTACCTTATAGTATTATCTACTAATAGTTGGATTCTGAGAAATTTTTGATATTGAAAAGAGATTTTTATATTCAAAAAGATGGAATGGCAAATAAGTCTTAACCTGTGCACTAAAGTCAATTAATTGGTAGTAGCCACCTGTGTGGAGAAGGGTAGGAAGTCTATCCCCAGGCCCAGTGAGAAAGGCTGCTATGGTCAGTTTATTGTGGCTGGTGTGGAGAAAGGTAAATGTGGCAGAGTGCTGTGTACTTGCAGGCTTTGTTAAAATTATATTTCAAGAAGAATCTTAGAATTCATATAGGTCAATCTCTTCAGAATTCATATAGGTCAGTCTCTTCAGTTTATCAAAGATAAAGCTGCAGCCCAACATGGGGTAGTTTCACTCATTTGATATTATGTCTAGCCTCTGGGGACAGCTACATTTAGAACCCAGGTCTCCTGGTTCCCAGCCCTGTGCCCTTGTCTCTAGCACTATGGGTAAATCCAAAATAGTCCTTTTAGAGAGTGTTCTGATGAGAGAAGGTGACTCTCAAGTATTCCTATACTTCAAAAATGGCTTGAAAGTAAAAGACTGTCAACCAGATTCTGTCAGCATTATAAAGCTTCTCTCTGCAGGAAGTTGGATTAATTCTTGCAAACTTCAGGATATCAGACTGCCAACGTTTCAAGACAGAATCACTGCAGAGTTCCCTGGGGACATCAAGTAGTTTGGTTCAACATTTACAGAGAATCTACTCTGGACGTAGAGAAGAGGGTACAATAGCTGCTCCCCAAAACTGAGGGGCTTAGAGAGAGACATGGATAGAAATTGAGAAGCAAACTCAATCAGACTTCTCTACTGGGCAACAGAAGTTGGAATCAAAGACACTGATGCTATTTTACACCCCTTGGGACACACTGTAGTATTCAGAGATGGGAGACCTCTTGGGCTGCATGGATGTTCCTGGAAATCAGCACACAGTCAGCTCACCGTCAGGTAAATGAGGCCATTCATATGGGTGATCATCACCTCATTGTTGGCTTCATTCACTGCCTGCTCCCCCAACTCCAGGCTTTTGTCATTCTCCAGACTAATCCATGGGTACTGTTATTACCCCCACATTCATTAACAGCCAAACAACAGCACTGGTTCCATACTCCGTGGGTGGAAAGGTCTTCAGCAGGTAACCAGCATATCACACGCATAGCAGGCTCCTGAAGGTAGGCTGCAATTTTGAGAACTTAGGACAATTAACTTCCAGTTTTTCCTTTAAATATTACATTGGGCAAGTGTGATCTATATTGCTTAATGGTCTGCCTTAAATTACATATGTGAACCCACTGATTTTTCTTGAAGTCTGAAGCAGAGCGCCCTTATGCTCTGGGCCTTTTCTTGATCTACTTTAATCCTTTTTAGCTGTTAAAATGACTAAATAGGCTGAGTACAGTGGCTCGCTCCTGTAATCCCAGCACTTTGGGAGGCTGAGGGGGTGGATCATGAGGTCAGGAGATCGAGACCAGCCTGACCAACATGGTGAAACCTCGTCTCTACTAAAAATACAAAAATTAGCCAGGTGTTGTGGTTTGTGCCTGTAGTCGCAGCTACCTGGAAGGCTGAGGCAGGAGAATGGCTTGAACCCAGGAGGCAGAGGTTGCAGTGAACTGAGATAGTGCCACTGCACTTCAGCATGGGCAGCAGGGTGAGACTCCGTCTCAGACAAACAAAAAGGACTAAGTAAGTATCTGGCTAACCAGTGGAATTGTCACAAAATGATTTTTTTCTAAAACCACACTGATTTCAGTCTGTCATTGCATATACACATTCTGGAGGCGTCCTCTATACATAGTGACTGCTAAGGTTGCTAATGTCTCATAGAAGTATTGGAGACACAGATGAGTTTCTTTTCTTTCTTGTACTTGTCCTTGACCCAGTGAAATGTCCTTAGCTTAGCAAAGGATGTCTCAAGGGATCCATGGCTTTAATGTTCTTATAGCCTGTTCTGCTACCACTCTGGCTATGCCTCTGAATGCAGGGATGAGAAAGCAGAAAGATTGAACACACTGAGCCAGCCACTGTCCTTCTTTCTGTATGTACTGATGGATGAAGGGACTATTAGAACAACGTAGTACATTAAATGTAACCAGAATGGATGGATGCAAAGAAAGCTAATTCAAATTCTGAAAATCATGGCAAGCCATAGGAAGCCAATTTTTGCAGAGGAGCAACAGTTTTCATAAAGGGACATTTTGTTTCTTGAAACTGTGAATTTGTTTCTGAAATTGTGGACAGAATTATTGGTCATGTGGAACCAAAATCCCTTGATGTTCACTGCACTGCACTGAATCTAGCACAAATGTATTTGTAAGCCTAGTGACCTTCTGCTTATAATGAAGTTGTTCTGTGGGCCAAAAAAATACGTTCATGCTGAGAGGCCCTCTGCATTCTGTGATTCATGTATGCATTTATCCGGACAACGGAACTTTGCCGGAAAGCAAATCATACACAGGGTGCCCTTTCTCTTACGTGTCAGTGTTTTGGTTCTCAATTGCATTTTCAAATTTAGGGAATCACAGACTTCTTCATGGAGGGCTGTAAATCATTCCATGTATTTTGAAATTGTTGGAAGAGTGCATGAAGAATATTGAACAGGAAAGGTTTTCAGAATTTATCCAGGAAACCTTAGCTGTTAGAGGCTGAGAAGGTAGAAAAGTACATGGGTGGAATCCAGAGGCTGGAATAGAGAGTGTCTTCAGAATCTTCCAGCCCAAAACTCTTATTTACAGTTGAGGAAATGAGGTACAGGGAGGTTCAATGATTGCCGAGGTTACACCGTTAGACCTGGACTAAAGCCCAGTTTTCCAACTCTTAGTTCATAGCAGTTTCTACTACTCCTTTTTTCCTCTCTGCCTTTTTCTCCCAACAAATTTACCTCTTAAATTAAGGATAAGAATAAGGAAGAGAATTTCTCAAAATATAATTCAGAACCACTTATGTCGGAGTCATCTTGGATTCCTTTAAAATGAAGATTTCTGGGTTTCATCCAGACCTGCCAAATAAAATTGAGACCTGGATATCTGCATTTTCATAAGCTCCTCAGTGATTCTTATGCACATTGCGTTTTTAGAACCATCAATCTAGGGTCTATAAATAGGCAGTAGGCACATGGCAGGAAATGACCACTAACTTTTAACATCACTGAATTTATTTTGAAAATATAGTCATTCATTGTTCCCTGCTGTTCTTAGTGCCAGTCATGTAGTGAGCTGAACGGAGCTAATGATGATTCAAAGAGTGATTACCCCAGCTTTCCTGTTTTTCTAATACCTGTTCTTGGCATAACTCTAACTATTAATATTAGCTCTTTTTTTCCTCAAGTGGCAATATTTATCTGCTGTATATTGCTCTGCTGTACTTGGTGGAAGGTAAATGAATGCTTTGTAAGTATCCTCAAATATACAGGCGCACTCCAGCCTCTGTTGATACACAGTACCTGGCCTCAAAATATCTTGCAATGAGTCGACACATAGTTTAGTCAGAGCCTCAATTACCTCTCCACGCAGATAATTATTACTTCTGTCATTTAAGTGAAATTTTAGTACACTGCTTATAGCAATAAATTTAAGAGCATATTTATGCTGTCCTTGCTTCTATTCATAGGATAGATTTAAAATTGCATTTCTGTGGGGGTGTAGCTCTGAACTATCCTTCAGTATGAATTTAGCTGTTAATAAATTAAATAATACCATCATCTCATTTTCTCACACAGTACCTAGTACACTTAAAACAAAACAAAACAAACAAACAAAATCCTAGTGACCAATTTACCCTGCACACAGGAGAGTTCTCTATTTCATGGCAGACTAGCAATGGAGCAGCTCTGCAGGATTACCGAACTATCAAATGTGTTGTAAAAATGTGATGTCATGGCACTTTGGAAGTCTCATTACAGAGTTTAACGGGTTTTGTGGTATATTTTGCAGCATGCCCTTTCTGACAAGGCATGTGTGAAAGCCTTTGACCCAAAGACAACTTGCTTACAGGAATGCCTCATCACCACCTTCCAGGAAGCCTACTTTGTTTCAGAAAGTTTTGAAGAAGCCAAAGAAAAGATGAGGTAAACTTGTTTTTCTCCTACCTAGAGAAAATAACTTTTTATTTTTTTGTCTCTATTCTTTCCTTCTATCTATCTCTTGTACCAGTGAGGGTTGATCACATCTCTCTCTATTTCTGTTTATTCTGCAGGGAGTTTGCAAAATCAATTACCCGTCCCTTCTCTGTATACTTCAATCCCTACACACAGAGTATTGAAATTCTGAAAGACACCAAAAGTATTGAAAATGTGGTGCAGGACCTTCGCAGCGACTTGAACACAGTGTGTGATGCCTTAAACAAAATGAATCAGTATCTGGGGATTTGATGCCTGGAACTGATGTTGTTGCCAGTGTAATCTTTTTGGGGCTTAGCAGCAATTCAGTCAATGTCGTATAACACAAATAACCTTCCGTGTCATGGCTTGGCAAATAAGCATGCAATTCTGTATATCTATACCATCTTGTAAGTTACTGTGTTAATATATAAAACAACATAAGAAACTCAATGGCACATAACCACTCATTGTATGAAAGAGTGTAATATGTTTAAATGTCTTTAAAAGATTTGACATTCCTGCTTAGTGTCCTTAACCAAAATGCATCTACTTAAAATTTGTAACAAATAGCCCTTTTAGGAGTCTATCTTATGCCCTTTTCTTTCTCAGATCTAAGCCTTTCCTCCGTGTTCATTAGATAAAATGAAAAAAACAGGGAAGCTGTTTCTATTTTCAATAGTATCAGTGTTTTCACAGCATTACTTGAGATAAACCCAGAATTGTAGGAAGCTTCCCATCACAATAACAAAAGATTCAGTATTCTGTTTCAAAAACTGTTGAGGTAACACAACAGTTGGAATGATTTTTAGGTTGAATATTTATACAATGCAGGAAAAGACCTTTTCACAAATTGGAACATGTAGGTTGCATTGACCTTGTAGAATCTGAGTTATGGCAAGTTTCCTAAAGTATTTTGGAGGATAGTACTTCCAGAAAGGGCATTAGGCAAGACTAAACAGTGGGCAATCAATCTTTGGACTATGAATTTTATGCTGGAATAAAGTAAATCATCATGATCAGGTGTTTAAACAATTTTTTTCTGGTCAGAGGAGAATAAAATCTCAGCTATAAAGATCATCTTAGATTTCAGAGCTGTGGAAGTTGAGTCACAGAGAAATTGTGATTTGCCTGAAGCAGCACACTTAGTTGTGCACTAATATTCACAGTCCACTACACTTTCCTTTTGTTTTGCTGATAAATCTGTCTTGGTGCATGCATGTGTTTCTGTCATCTGAGATGGGAAAGTTCTTTTTGGTATGTGCATGTGTTAGTATGTCACCACAGATGGAAAATAATGCCTGTCCAAACTAATGTTTATTAGTAAACAGAACTTGGCTTGTGGTCAAGGGTTGCCAACAGTATGTTTCCCCTCATAGCTGAAAATTGGGCCAAATCTATGGAAGGTTTTCCACTTTCCCAAAGTTTTGGCAACTTTGGGTAAAGAGCAGTGACACAGCATAAATTTTTGGTGGTCTTTGCAGTAAAAGATGAAATTAAGTGGTTAGGTGAACAAATAGAAAACTGCGGAGAGTGAATGAATTTCTTCAGATTCCCTCACCAAACATAACCACTCTTCTTCTGATTCTGCATTTGGTAGTACAGAACAGTGGGTCGGGGAAGGAGGGGGCAAGAAAAACTAGAGAAGAAAAGAAATGACAAAATAGCAATTTAAAATATTTAAAACTTTTAGCAATTTAAAATATTTACTTGAGCAATTTCCAAAGATGTTCTTTTAGAAAGAAATTACACATAATTTCAAACTAATTCATACTTTATATGGAGCCCACTAAGGGTCAGAAATCTTTGGACTAAATATATTCAAGAAGAACATGAGAAAGAGCTAAAAGACACATCAGGGAGAGATCAAACTAAAATGAAAACCCAGAGGTTTGAACATTGGTTGTCTTAACTATTGAGGATCTTTCCTCTCTGAAACATTTTCAGAACAACTGAATTCTGAGAAATAAATTGGTGGATAGAATGTGAGAATCACAAAATATAAATGCTATTCTAGGTGAAGGGAATAGTGCCTTGAAAAATTATTGGTGGTAGAAAAATGATGAACAAGCTAAATCAAATTTAAAAGATCTAGATAGATCAAGCAGTTATATAGTTTGATAGTTTCATGGATCCATAAATATACAGTTTCTTATATCTTGCTTTGCTAGCTCTAGATGACCCTGAATAAGTTACCTATAAATTAGAGTCCCAAATCATAATCCAGAATAACATATCCCCAAATTTTCAGAAGTGGTTGCTGAATTTTCTCAGAGAAGAAAATTGGCTAAGAAATTCTCAATATCTGCCTTTGGTGTTTTTATAATTTGGTGTTGCTTTAGACACAAGTCCCAGAGTTCTGTCATATATATATATTTTTCATCAAAAAAAACCCCTACAAGTCGCCATCAAACTTTCCCCTTCTAGCCCCATGAGATTGGAACATCTTAATTAAATATAGTTGAGAGAGAATTATATTTAATTGTAAACAAATTCCCCCAACAAAAATAGCATTTGAGGTGTCTTCTGCTTGGCTTGTAGTAGAATCGAATTTTCTAATATGTGCAAAATCTATTTTGTTTCAAAAATAGAAGAGTTGCAAAATAAATGGGCTTTCCAGCAGAGCTTATATAGGTGTCATACAAGGAAGTGGAATTACTTGATTTTTTTAAGATTTGTTCTCCATTTGGAATAGCAGTAACTGTGGTTTTCCCCATGTGAGACAATGGACTCATGGTTTTCATTTGTTGTGAGCATTTAACATGCAAATTCCATTACAGCTAATGGTGGGAAAAATCCTATAAAATTTAATAGCCATCATAGGAAAAGTGTTGGCAGAAAAATTCCCTGTAAGGAAATAGTGTAACAAAATGATCACAGCCAGATTCTTGTCATATCTGATACCTGCTCAGTGTAACCATTTATCTCAATTATGCTTCATGACTTAAAGCTAAATTAAATAGATCCAAGGGCAATTATAAATTTAAAGACACTTGCTCACTGTCATCTCACTGTGAGTTGTTACTTTATTATCACTTTGCTGCTGACTTCTGTAATCAGCTAATCAGAAATCAACACAAAATTCCTGGCAGGCCAGGTTGCTTATGTGTCACACTTTGCAAAAGATAGCCAAAATCTGATTAGTCCAGTTTTATTCTTGAAGCATTTTGTCTATTATGAGTTGGATAAGGCGTATAGTATATTCTTGAATGTTCATTTTATTTAGCATAAGAGCATAATAGACTGTTAATAAATTATACCTTTTAAAAGTGGAAAAATTTGACATTTGACCTGAGATTTCTTTTTTTTTTTTCACATTAGTGGTGGTAGTTGTGAGATTCGGGTTTCTGACTTAGTCTCATTTATTTACCGTGTAATTTACAAATGATGCTTTATGGGCATGATATATCTGTGCTTGTCTTGCTTGCTTATAGTAAATGGTCCTGAGCCTAATGATTGTAAAATATTGCAACATTTACCAACATGAAAAGTCTACAATGAAAAACAGTGTGCTTTAATGTGAAATCAAATAGAATACAGAGTTTCATTTTCAAATGGAGTCATGGCTCGCATCACCTCATTTTCTTCATTTGAGGAGGAAAACATTAACACAAGATGTAGTTGTCCTCCAATTCATTTGATGTAATTTTCAACTTCTAAAGAAGCAAGCTCTGATGTTTATTCTCACAAACTTGTCTTACTTACAATGAAGAAGAAAGCAGTCCAGAGTTTTCTGATGTATCTGAGTTTTTTTTTCTTTTAGGGAATAATTCTTATGCAAATCTTCATGTTCTGGGGAGAGTTAAGGGAATTAAAAATGGGAGACTGCTTCTTGTAATACTAGATTTGCAAATGTTTGAAATAAAACCAGTTCTAGAACATAAAATGGTGGTTCTTTATAATGTGACTTGCAGTTTCAAAACATTCATCCAGTTTCTTAGAACATGTCAGGCACAGTATCAGCATTGTTTTAGACACTGAGGAGGTAAGGATGAATGAGGCAGAGGAGGGTTATACCCACTTTGAACCTACATTCTAGAGGCAGATACAGGCAAAACAAACAAACAAACAAACAAAACCAGATGAGTTGAAATCACAGCAAGTTTTATAAAGAAAATAATCAGGATGATCTGATAAAGAGAAATGGGGAGATGACATCAGGGGTCCTGGAAAGGCCTTTCTGAGCAGGTGGTATTTTACCAAAAACGAGGGATGAGAAGGAGCCAGGCCTGAAGAGGGCCATGGTTAGAGTGTTCTTGGAAGAGGAAACAACAGGGACTGAAGGCTCCAAGGCAGAAATTGGGTCGATGTGCATGAAGAAGAGACAGATTGTCCGTAGGTGGAATGGAATTATATAAGGGCAGCATGGAAGACAAGGATGAGATAATAGTACAGAGTTCCATAAGGGGTCAGGTGCACTCTCCATGCAGTGGAAGGTTGGAAGAGTTGTAAGGAAGACAGTGACAAGAGGGTTGTAAGGAAGACAGTGACAAGGTCTGGTTTACGTTTTTAAGAGCTTACTCAGGCTTCTCTGTGGAAAGGGAGTATCGTGAGGTTAAATGGTGGATGTGGGAACAAGGGTAGAAGTAGTGAAACCAATTTGGAGACCATTGCAATATTAGGGATCTGCAAAGTCAGTATCTTGCTTGATCTTGGTGGATGTTAATAAAAATAGTTGTAATTAAATAAGTTACAAAGTGAAGTGGGTGGTTACTATCAGATGAAAAACAGAAACTGGAATAATCAGTACCCAAGTTGATTCTCATTTGGCTGGAAAAGAAGTCATCCAAACATATCCTGTGTCTTTCACAAATACTTAAAGCTTCCTTTGACAAACATCATCTGAAACTTTCTCTGGCCAGCTTTTAAGGGAAAAAAATCTAGACTGAAAAGCAAATGCATTTTTTTTGTGAGTCACAGATATTGACAACAGAAGCAAAAATGACACCGAAAATGAGGTATTATTGGTGAATATTGGTGGTGCTGTCATATAGGGTAATTCAGGGAAAAAAAAAAACTCTCTTACCTCCAGACAAACTGAATAGTTGTGTTCACTGTTCACTCTGGTTATTTCTGTAGGAAGAAACCATTTAAATGTTAGTGAATTAGTTAACTCTATTTCCACTCTGCTGTCTGCCTCCCATCTCCCCAAATGCATAGTTCAAATATCCCAGAAAAGGTTCACCTACTGCGATTTTGTCCTCTTTCCAAGAAGGATGGGTCTGGTGCAGCAGCTGGAAGTATATTTCCTTCTTTGGGAAGATCGCAGTGAGCCTGATGTTCAACCCAGGGGCATCTGTAGTTATGGTGCCAGCAAACAGCATTCTCATAATCCAGTCTGGATACAGTTTTTATAATTGAACAACAAAAACATCTGACAGATGTGGGCAGGATAATTTGAAAGCTAGATGGCACAAAGAAATCAAGTTCATTTTCTGTCAAAATCAAATCTTTAAAAAACAGTACAAAACTAGTCCTTATTTTACAGGTTGAGAAAGATGATATTAATTACAAGTAGGTGGGAGGAAGTTCCTGGTCCCTCCTTCACTCCTAGATCCCTTGCAGTCTCCTTGCTTTTTAGCTTGTTCATTTCCATTGAACTAGCAAGATTGCTGATTCAGTAGGTCTGTTATTCCCAGAGGTTTGCAAACCAGTGAACACATCTAATGTACAGCTTGCCCAATTTTAGTGAACAGCTAACTTCACAGACGTTAATGAGGCCAATTATTGGCAAGTGAATTTGAAGTGAAGAACACATTATGTTTGCCACTATAGCAGTTATTTGTTTATCTGGATTGATTGAGGCAAACTTTCTTTTGATCATTACATCTGATTGATCACTGCACATGGCATTATGAAAGAATGAGGTTTCCAAGTCAGATAGCTACTTGTAAGAAAAATCTCTACCTTGCAAGGGCAGAGCATGTTTCCCTATCCATTTCAGTGTGAAAGCGTAGCCATCAAATTGGAATGGATCCTAATTAGTCTCCTCGCAAATCTCTAAAACTTTTTGGTCTTTCCTGTTGAGCAGAACTTAAAAGAAGCCTAAATTTCTCCCTTGCCCATGTATAGTCGATATCAAAGAAAATAACTTGCACGGTAATACTGCTGAAAATGAGTGCAGACATAGCAATCCTGATTTGAAGTGGCATTGGAAAGTATAATTTGATTCAACCAGCCAAATCATTACTGCAAGTACAGATCATCAGCATGGCCCACTCCAGGACATTTGAATTGGTGATGAGCTGACAGCTAATTGCCAGACTGAGTCTGCCTCTTGAGCTTCTGCCTGAGAACAGAGGGAAAAATCCCCGTAACTCCTACAAACTCCTAACCTGGATGGAGGCTACTTTTCCATGTTGGACATATGTCTTTTAGGATGATTGTCTCTCTGATCATACTGATTAGCTGTTGTTAGCCCGGTATCCATACCTTCATTGTCCCGTAACTACGCATAGTTTTCCTTTTGTGAATCCTGTCTCTGGCTCTTATTCCTTACCTTGGGTGGGGCTGATTCCACTTCTCAGTTCTAAGGGTGGGCTTATGACCAATGTTTAATCAATGAGCTATTATATTCTTCTGCCCACAATGATTGGTTCATGGGTAGGCCGGGACCTGAGTTGGGCCAATTAAAGCCAAACCGTGGACTTTTCTGAAACCGTCAAGAAAGAGGTGTACTGCTTTCTTCTATAATTGTAAGGTGGTAGAAAGTGAGTCTGGAACTTCCATGGACCACCAGATAGAGAATGCAAGGCCAAGTGTAAGAGATACAGACAATGTCTTAATGGCATTGTCAAGCTCACAGATTCAGCTGTGCATGTAGCTAGATGTACCTTTAGACTTTCTAGGTCTATGAGGAAATAAATGACCCCTCCTCTCTGCTCTCATTTTCCTGCATCCTATCACTGGCATCAAAAAAGTGCTAACATCTATAAGGAAAGCAGGAGAGAAGGGGTAAAGGATTTTAGATTTGCTTTCTTCACACTTTTCCTGTTGGTTCTGGGAATCATAACTTCCTGAAGAAGTACAGGCAAACCTCAGAGATACTGTGGGTTTGGTTTCAGACCACTGCAATCAAGCAAATATAGCAATAAAGTGAGTCACACAATTTTTTTTTTTGTTTTTTCAATGTACGTAAAAGTTATATTTGTACTACACTGTAGTCTAGTAAGTATGCAATAGCATTATGTCTAAAAATGGAGATATCATAATTAAAAATACTTTATTGCTAACAGATGCTAACAGTCATCTGAGCCTTCAGTGAATCATAATCTTTTTGCTGGCAGAAGGTCTTGACTTGATGTTGATGGCTGCTGACTGATCAGGGTGGTGGTTGCTGAAGGTTGGGATGGCTGTGGCAAGTTCTTAAAATCAGACAACCCTAAAGTTTGCCATATTGATTGACTTATCCTTTTATGAAATATTTCTCTGTAGCATGCAGTGTTGTTTATAGCATTTTACCCGCAGTAGAACTTCTTTTAGAATTGGAGTTAATCTTCTTAAACCTTGCTCTTGATTTTTGACTTATGTTTGTGAAATATTCTAAATGCTTTGTTGTCATTTCAATAGTTCATAGCGTATTCACCAAGAGTAGCTTCCATCTCAAGAAAACACTTGCTTTGCTCATCCATAAAATGCAGTTCCTCATCTGTTCAAGTTTTATCATGAGTTTGCAGCAATGTTGTTATATCCTAAGTCTCTACTTCTAATTCTCTTGTTATTTCCACCACATCTGCAGTTGCTGCCTCCACTGAAGTCTTGAACCCCTGAAAAGTCATCCATGAGGGCCAGAATCAACTTCTTTGATACTTCTCTTAATGTTGACATTTTGATCTCCTCCTATAAATCACAAATATACTTAATGACATCTAGAATACTAAATCCTTTCCAGAAGGTTTTTATTTGCTTTGCCCAGATCTATCTGATAAATCACAATCGATGGCCGCAATAGTCTTATGAAGTGTGTGTCTTAAATAAGACTTAAAAGTCAAAATCACTAATTGATCCATGGGCTGCAGAATGAATATTGTATTAGCAAGCCTGAAAGCAGTATTATTCCCTTGTATATCTTCTTCGGAGCTCTTAGACGACCAGGAACATTGCCAATGAACAGTAGTATTTTGAAAGGAATCTCTTTTTCTGAGCAGTAGGTCTCAACAATAGGCTTAAAATATTCAGTAAATAATGCTATAGAGAAACGCACTTTCATCTAGGCTTTGTTACATTTCTAGAGCACAGGTAGAATTAGTATAATTCTTAAGGGCCTTAGGATTTTTTCCCATGGTTTATGAGCATTGGCTTGAACTTAATAGTGACCAGCTGCATTCACCCCTAACAAAAGAGCCAGATTGTCTTTTGAAGCTTTGACTTCTCCTCTCTAGCTATGAAAGTCCTACATGGCATTGTCTTCTGATAGGCCGTTTTGTCTACATAAAAAACCTGTGGTTTGGTGTAGCAACCTTCATCAACAATCCTGGCTAGATCTGTATAACCTTGCTGCAGCTTCTCCCTCAGCTCTTGCTGCTTCACATTGCACTTTAATATGATGGTGATGGCTTCTTTCCTTAAATCTCATGAACTGACTTCTAGCTTCATACTTTTCTTCTGCACCTTCTTATTTCATTCATCCTCAAAAGAATTGAACAGAGTTAGGACCTTGCTCTAGATTAGGCTCTGCTTAAGGTAATGTTGTGGCTGGTTTGATCTTCTATCCAGATGACTCAAACTTTCTGCATACCAGCAGTCAGGCTGTTTCACTTTCTTATCATTTGTGTGTTCACTAGAGTAGAACTTTTAATTTTCTTAAAGAATATTTTCTTTGCATTCACTATTCAGTAAACTAGTGTAAGAAGTTTAGTTTTTGGGCTATCTTGGTTTTTGATATGCCTTCCTTACTAAGCATAA
Source organism: Cacajao melanocephalus (assembly GCA_963573385.1). NCBI lineage: Eukaryota > Metazoa > Chordata > Mammalia > Primates > Pitheciidae > Cacajao > Cacajao melanocephalus. The sequence goes on along the minus strand of CAUYLG010055201.1, from coordinate 16,146 downwards.
TCATTTCCAGCTTTTGATTGAAAATGAGAGATGTGTGACTCTTCCTTTCAGTTGAACACTTAGAGGTCATTGTAGGGATATTAATTAACCTAATTCCAATATCATTTTGTCTCAGCAAATAGTAGGTTTGAGGACAGGAAGAGAGATGGGATAATGGCCAATTGGTGGAGCAGTCAGAGCACATATAACATTTATTGATTTAATTTGCCTCATATGGCCATGGTTCACGGTGCCCCCAAACAATCACAACGATAACATCAGAGATCACCATAACATATAATAATAGTAAAGATGTTTGAAAGGTTGCAAGAATCACAAAGTTGTGACACAGAGACAGGAAGTGAAGACGTGTTGTTGGAAAACCGGTGCTGACAGGCTTGCTTGATGCAGGGTTGCCACAAACCTTCAGTTGGCAAAAAGTACAGTATTTGTGAAGTGTAATAAAGTGAAGTGCAGTGAAGCAAGGTGTGCCTGTACTATTTGTGTCCTTTTGTCCTTCCTATGCTATAGCAATATGGGGCATCTGACCTGTTTATACTACTCTAATGTTGGGAGTGGTGTGACTTGATTCCAGTGAAATGCAGCCAGCAAAATAGCTCAACAGAAGTGTTTAAAGTAGATTCCAGGTGACAACTTGAGAGTCATTCTGTAGATCATTCACTGGTTTGTTCCATTGAAAAAGAAAATCAAAGCGAATTCAACTTATGATGAGAAGCAGCTTAGATAACTGGATAAGACTTTTGCTGTCCCAGTTTTTCACTGTAACTCTTAGGATGATCTGGTTTTCATTAGGGTACCTTTAAATAAAACTTGTCTCCCAGAGTGTAGAAGAGAGAGCATGGGTATTGACATCATGTAAACAGAAGTACAAATTCTGGTTTCTCTACTTACTAGTAAGCTGTTTGATCACTATACAATTATTGACACTTTCTGAGTTACAGTTTAGTTTTCTGAAAAACAGCAATGAAAATACCTCATTTACAGACTTATCATGATTATTATGCATATAATTGAACTGTGGGAAGTGGGCTCTGAGCCATTCCACAATTGTCTTTCTTAGAAAACCTGCAATACAGGGCACAGTGGTTGGTGGGTGTTATGTTCTAGTCACCAGACCATCTACTAAAAGGAAGGCCCAATCAATCCCCTCTATGTGAGAGGTACTACGTTCCCAAGGCTTCATTTCACAAAGCAATTGCTTAAGTTGTCTCTGACAAAAATAAACTCCTGGTCAGAGGGAACAAATTAGGTCCAGAATATAAATGTATATTATTTGCAGAGCAGGAAAGGGAATTGCTAAATAAAAATAGGAAATTGGAATATTATGTGTTGAGAGAGCAATTCCTTTCACCCTTGCAGCTAATGGGCTGAGCAAAAAGTGAACAATTTGTTTCATGTGATGATTTGCTAATACTAACTGACAAGGTTTCCATTTCTGAATACCATTCCACATTCAGCTGCTTGTTTTGTAATGCAGTAGTGCAATTATCCATCTTTTGCATTGCATAAACAGAATGGCTGAAATGTATGTCAGGAATAACCATAACTGCTTAAGTCCTTCCTGTTAAAAAAAAGGAGCAAGGGAAAGGCAATATGGAATGTCTCCTTCCTTCCTTAAAGTAACCATCTGTTTCCTTTGTGATGTCCTCTTCTCTGGAGAATTCACTTTTAGAAAAATATCCTAATACGGGAAGGGGAACAATGGTTGGGTTCAGTTTCACTTTGAGCTTTATTTTTATCTCAATTTTGTCTTTGTTGTGAACAACATTGAAAGGAGTGCTAATTCTAAACACCAGCCTAGGCACAGAGCAATGACGCTTGTGGCTTGTCTGTACGTGGGGAACTAGGGTAGGCCTTGGGAGAGCTGACATATGACAGCCTACCTCATTTCAGTAGGGTTTATGATCAAAGACTGGTTCAGTCTTAGCTCCATTTTCTGTTTCCTACATTTATTTTATTGACTTTTATTTTTGTATCATTTGTATAATTTGGGTTTGCTTGGCAAACTATAGGGAGCTTTACTATATGTGACTCATGGAATCCAAGAGCAGGAATGTGGTGGCTTTCAGAAGGAATGAGAGCTGGGAACTGAGAACATTTCAGAATTTTATCTCTGCTTCTGTTATGCCTTCTCTGCACATCTGTTTCACTGTACTGTTGGTGACTCTCTTTTATTCTTTTTTTTTTTCTCTGCATATGGGATTTTTCTACTTATCCATGTACATGACGGAATATGGTAACTTTATAACTTCTGAGTTACAGGTTATAGTTTTAGACAAAGACAGACTCATTGCCTCTGAATATGGATTCCAAAATCTTGAGAAAGGGAATCTGATTGATCCAGTGTGGGTCAGCTGTCTATTCCTGGTCCAATTGACTATGGCCAGCATAGAATGTATGGTGGCTTAGATATGACTGCAGAGACTGTCACCTGTGATTAGGGAGGCTTTCCTGGATGCAGCTGGGCTGGGCAGAGACCCGAATAGATCTTTGGAGTCCAGACCACAACCATTGTCCCTTTCGGAAATTGCCAAGCCTAATGAAGCTTGTCCTTGGATCCTAAATGACCAGACTTTGGGTTGACCTTTACCCCTATGTTTCAATTTATGACTCCTTTTTAGATTTGCTGGCTTTTCATCCAAATATTCTAGTTCTGAGAGTGGGTAAAGTGACCTTACACTACAGGTAAACCACCTTTACCTTATCCATTCTTTCCCTCTCCCTTTCCCTTGGTCACTTTGTACCTGATGTCATCTCAAATGCAGGCTGGAAAGGCTTCTGGGGAGACTCTTGTGGTAAAGTGGTGGCTGAAGAGGAGAGATGATGCAAACAGGAGGGGCATCAAGAGAGGTAGGAGGCTTAGCAAAGGGTGGTCCAGAAACCTGAGGAGAAGCTCCTTAAAGCATAGTTAAGGAGCTATGGACTGTGCAAAACTGAGACCATGGTCTCTCCAGAGGTGTTGGGGAGACCCTGGGCACTAGGCATAATGACGAGCAAAGCTGGACAAGTTCCATGCCTGTGGAGTATGTGTTCCTACAGAGATTCTTGCTTTATTCTGTAAGTGGTATTTTTCTTGTTTTTAAGAGGTAGGTAGATCTTATTGCAGCTTGGTTTCTGTTGAGATGCCATCAGAAAAACAGGCTGATACAACAGATCTAATCTCTTTTGACTAGCTAGGTGTCATATATACGAAAGGTCTGTGGTACCTACTATGAGAAAATTTGGTCCTGCTTATCTTCTCTGTCTTAAATGTTTCCAAAACTTTTTTCTTTTGTATACTGTGACCTTGTGGTTATGACGGTTTCTGCTGTACAACTAGAAAAATGAGGGCAGAGGCTGAAGTTTAAGAAGTCTATACAGTGTCAAATGTCTTCTTTAATCTTAGAAAGAAATTGACTCATTAACTTCACTCAATGCTTCAGAGTAGAAGCTTCTACCTATACTAAAAATGTTGTCTTCAAATGACCACACTTGAGTTTTGAAGATATGTATACCTTTCCTCCCTTTTTTGAGACATGTAGTATTTTTTAAAGATGAGTTAAAGTGTTTCACTAATCTTAGTTTATCATTTAGAATTACCTATCTCAATACAGAGAAAATTAGATAACTGTGCACTAGTATTAATTAGCTTGTTTTGTCAGGATCAGTTTAATATCCATTATTTTTAGTATAATTGCTACACGTAAAATGACACTGAAGAGAACATAATGGTGGATTTGTCTGAACACAACATCACATTGTCCTATATTTCAGAGGCACACATACGTACAATTAAACAACGTCTCTCTTTTATTTTATAGAATAATTTTCTTTTTCCTCTTCTGAATCAGGTTTAAAGCTCATAAAACAGTCAATATTCTTCCAGTGTTGATGAAGAAACAAGTTTGTTTAGGCTTAGCAGACATGTAATTTTTTTTCTCTGTGAAATAGGGGCTAAGAATGTAGATGCCGGGGTCAAATAACACAATTGAGTACTCAAGTCTGCTACTAAGAGGGGTAGTTGTCCTAAATACTTTATTTTTTTCTGTGAAATGAGCACTAGTAATGGTACTGATTTACAGAGTGGCTGTGAACACTAAATGAGATGATACATTTAAAGTACTCAGAATGGGACTTACCACCTATCTCACAGATTTTTTGTGAATAGAATAATACATGAAAAGCACGTGGCCCCATGCTTGACACATGACATTTGTAGACACCCAATAAATGTGAGCTATTATTATTTTATCCATTGTTCTTTTTTAATCATATGGTTATATCTTCATAACTTTTCTTTTATTATACAATTAGTATATCAACACATTGGGCATGAGCCAAAGACATAAAAGAGTGGAGAAGGAAGTGTAAACATTTCCCTTTGTCACCCACCTCTGCCAAACTCAATTAACTGTCAACCTTTGCTTTAGGGAGATTTTGGTCACTTCATAATCTCTATCAGTCCTTCCACACCATTCTTTAACAGTGACATTTTCTGTTTTTTCAGTTATTCAAAGTTTCAAGCAAACACAGCTTGGAGCTAGGGATACTCTTAAAAATGTCTAATCTCTATATCCACTTTCTATGCATTGTATTCACAAACATACATCTTTCTTTGTGTGATTGTATTTGGGACCATATTATACATAGTGTATAATATGTATACATTTACTAGCATTTTAAAACTTGGAGTTCTTTCCATATGAAAGTGGGTAAGTCTACCTCATATATTTATTAAACAACTATGTCACATCTATAATACAAATAAGTCACAATTCATTAACTATGTTTTAATGGATGTTTTTATTTGTAATTTTCCATTATTGCACATAATATTGCAATAAATATTCTTTATATAGTTTATATGATTCTGAACATATGTGGCTATTTCATGGGATAGATTTATTTCTGGAAATGTAATTTCAGCATCAAGGAATGTGCACATTTACAATTTTGATAGCAATAGACAAAATTCAAATCAGAAAAACTTAATGAAAAACATATCACCAATTTAAACTGTCACTGACTGTTAGAATTCTAATTTCTTATATACTTACCATTATGCAATGTCATCAATCATAAATATTTTTTGCCAAGTAAAGAAGCAAAGGCTACAAATGTTATTTTATTATTCAATTTGCATTCTTAATTACCAATAAGGTCACATCACTTTTTTTTTGGAAGTTTTTAACTATGATTTCTTTGAGTCCTTTTCTTAGCCCTGCCCTTTTCCTTCTCTCCTTGCAAGGCTCTAGTGACAGGAATGTTAGATCTTTTGTTACAGTTTCATAAGTCCCTGAGGTTCTTTTTATTTTTTTTAGTCTATTTTCTCTCTGTTATTCACACTGCCTAATTTCTGCTGCTCTATCTTCAAGTTCATTGATTTTATTCCTGTCTCATTTATTCTGCTGTTGTCTTTTGTTTTGGCATTTGTATTTTTCAGTTCTAAAATATTATCTGGTTCTTCTTTATAGCTTCTATACTTCTGTGAGACTTTCTATTTTTTGTTTGTTTCAAGTATGTTTGTAATAGTTTATTTAAAACATTTTTATAATGGCTGTTTTAAAAATATTTGCCAGAGAATTCTGCCATCTGTTGTTCTGATTTTGGGATCTATTGATTGTCTTTTTCCATTCAAGTTGAGATTTTCCTGACTCTTGATATGATATGTGATTTTCGACGGAACCCTAGACATTTTGAATATTATGTTATGAGACTTTGAATGTTATGTTATGAGATGCTCAGTTTTCTGTATTTATTGGCTTCCTCTGACACTGCTCTGGCAAAGAAAGGGGTGGAGCCCACCTTGTTACTACTAGGTTGGGGGTATAAATCCAGGTTCTGCACTCAGCCTCTGTTGACACCTGGGATGGGGAGGGGCTCCTGTTTCTTCTGAGAGAGGGTAGTGGTGTCTTGTCACTGCTTCCATGTCCCCACATGGTCTCCACTAACGCTGTCGGGGAGGACAGCTCCAGTTACTGCTCAGTGATGATAAAAGTCCCAGCTTCCTACTCATCCTTCTCTGACATCATCCTGGTAGGAGGGTTGAGGTATTCCCTTACAGCCTGGCAAGGAGGAAAGTCTAGGCTCTCCCTTGGATTTTGCTAGTTGGGGTGGGGCTACAGTTTTTTCTGCCATTTTGGTTGCAATAAAGTGGAATTGTCTTGGAAGGCTGCATGTTTCCTGGTTCTTTGGTTGTAGAGAGTGGCATTTGCTGTTTTTTTTTTTTTGTTTTTTTGTTTTTTTTTTTTTTCCTTTTTTGGTCTGTGCCTGTTGTTGTGCCTAGGTTGCTGACTTTTCCAGCACCCAGTTTAGCATATATAAGCCAAAAAGGAAACCCAGCGAACTCACTGCTGTGTTGTTCCTCAGATCCCAAGGTCTCTAGCTGGTCTAAATTCTTTTCTTGACCTATCAGAGTCTTCTTATACTTATTTTACATATAATGTCCTGGAGAGTAAGAAAGAAACCAAGAAAGAGAGCTAGCGAAAGAGAGCAAAACATAAGAGACACAGAGACAGAGACAAGGAGGTGATATTTGGTAATTAGGAGCTAATAATGGTTGGTAGTGGAGTAAGAGCACTATGCCTCCAGGTGAATTAATATCCTGACCAAAACAGGGTGAGAACCACAAAGATGTAGGTGGGTTCTTACCACTTCCTTCTGCCTTTTCCTTTTTTTTTATTACTATTTTTTTTTGAGACAGTCTCACTCTGTCACCCAGGCTGGAGTGGAATGGTGCAATCTCAGCTCACTGCAGGCTCTACTTCCTGGGTTCAAGTGACTCTCCTGCTGCAGCCTCCCAAATAGCTGGAATTACAGGGGCCCGCCACAACACCTGGCTAATTTTTGTATTTTTATTAGAGATGGGGTTTCACCATCTTGGCCAGGCTGGTCTTGAACTCCTGACTTCAGGTGATCTACATGCCTCAGCCACCCAAAGTGCTAGGATTACAGGTGTGAGCCACCACGCCCGGCCTGCCTTTTCCTCTTGATGAGCTACACAATATACTGCTTGCTCATTGCAGGTACAGATTGGCAATATGGCCTGTACAAGCACTGTTTGGGGTGCTGTTGTTCCAGAAACACAACTGATGTCTCCTAGGAGTGTTAAGACAACAAGACAAGTGGTAGGTTGAAAAGTTTCTCTGCTTATATGTCATTGGAATGACCCAGCCCTGCTCTCAAATCTTCCTTTAAGATTCATGGGTAAAATCTGTTGAATTCATTCATTCAAAATATTTACTGAGCGTCACCTATCCGTCTATATGTATAGGTTACGGAGCAAAGTGTCTTATGTGAGGGCATATATATTTGTGTTTTGTGTGTGTCAATAAATGTGTGTGTGTGTACATATATACATGCACATACACAAACACATAAACAAGACACATTGCTCTGTGATATAAACATAATTATGAACAAAATGCCTACATATTATGTTCATATTATGTTCATATATGGATTCTACAATCTGAAACAGAAGACAATAATGAAATAATCACAAAATTAGTGGAAAATGTTAGTTTATCAGTTATAATGATTGCTATTAAGCAGAAGTATTGGCTCTGTCAGTATCAAAGGTTGTCTGGGAAATCTTTCCTGAGGGAGTGAAGTATATGCTGAAATCCTAAGGATGGTGATGAGGTAATGTGGTGAAGGGAATGGTTGGACATGATGTGGGGAGATAAAAGCTTTCCAAGAGGAGGCAACAAACAGCGTAGGTGACTTGGAAGGATGGACAGGTCATCAGCAGAGTGGATGTGGATAGCATTGTTTCTTTCCTAGTGTGTGTTTGGACCTTATTCATGCCTCGTGCAAATATTAGGTCCATATAGGCCAGCTTCTTGATTACAAAGAGTTACATTTAAGCCACATAATTATATTGGGCTTAATTAGGAAAATACACTGTCAACAAATAATTGAGTCTGTTTATGATTGAGTTTAACCAGACTAAAGGAGAAAATAATAGAATGTCAAATATGATAAAACTTTAACAATAATGTTAGTTACATACAGATATCCATTCCATTCAACTGCTATTAATTGAGCCCCTTTATGGGATATGGAAATGTACCCAAATCAGGACATTTCTCTTCACTAATGCTCAGGCTAGCTGGGAGACAGATCTTCAAATAAGTATATCATGTACTGTCAGAAGATTTAGCCAAATTGAGATTTTAGCCAAACTCTGAGAAGAAGGTAGGATGTATTTCTGCATTTTCTGCATCTGATCTCTCTTGCTCTTGAAGAGTAATTACTGAATTGGTCAATTCCTGAAAGATGCCTGTTAGTTCTTACAAAAAAGCTACCAACATTAGTGACTAGCATGAGCAATAAAAAGTGCAACGCATTTGGACTATAGTTGGTATTTAGTCTATGGCACTTGTTATGTTAATTATTTTGCATGGACATATTCTGTCTCTGCAAGTAGACTATAAATTCCTTGAGAATAGGGATTGTGTATTACATGTTTTTGTGTTCACAAGACCTAGCATTGTGCTTTGCTCAGTAATATTTTTTGGATGAAAGGCCAAGATAAATCAGGTTCTGGAAACTACTATCATATGAGTAGTACCTGTACGAACAGGGAGATTTATGCAACAGAATATCTACTGGTAGATAGAACTGTCTTCAGCCATGTAATTAACACTTGTGGATTAGCTACCTTAATACACTCCTATAAACATTCAGAAAACTGTGTACTTCGTCAATTACTTTCCACTGATACTGCCAGTTTTACCAAATTATAGCCTAGCTTCTCTTTTGAGCTTTAAGGGAATCAAACTTTTTTTCAATGATGTTTGCTTTATCTTATTTTCTTTAAACTTAAAATATTTTTTTTCTTTAAATGGACTTTTCATGATACTTGGGAGGGGAGTTGGAAGATATTTAGGTTTTTGGAACATTTAAAAGATAATTTTGAAAAGCAAAGAAGGTAGACAAAAATAACTTCCAGTTGTATGGAGTCTCGTTTATTATTTATCAAATACAGTGCTAGGCTAAGCCTTTGAAATGTGTTATAGCATTAAACTCCACAACAACCTTATGTGATAGATAATAAATAATAAAGATGTCTCTTTTATTATGCTTTTTCCTTTTTAAGGTAAACAATCTGAAATTGAGAGAAGGTAAGTAACTTACTCGAGGTCATACTGAGTGCTGCTGTCATTTTTTTTAAACCTGGAATGACTGACCCTGTAGCCTGGTCTCTGACCTCTGTGCTATTCTGCCCTATTTGTGCTGAAACGGTGCAAGGCACTGAAACTTCATAGATGAGCAAGACCTAATTCTTGCCCATGTAGTCCATTGTCTAAAGCAAGAGCTAAGTCAGAGCCTGTCTACAGCTTAGCTCTGGAGTCAGGCTATCCAGGCTCTGATTCTAGATCTACCACTTAGTAGCTGAATAACTTTTGACAAGTTACTTAACCTTTCTGTGCTTCAGTTATCTTGCATGTAAAATGGGGATGGAATGGTACATGGCATTGGGAATGGTACATGGCAGTGCACACAGCAAGTGCTCAGTAATGTTAGCAGCTATTATTACTATCCTTGTCATTATTACTGAGGTTGGCTGAGACCAACTGGGCTGTCATACCCACTGAAGGAACAAGACTGGTTTGAGAATCTCAAAGGGGCTCCTCCTATTCACAAAATGTGGGTAGATGAAGGGCCTTGTTTGGGACAATTACTTGGAATTTTCACTGTGCTTAGCTATTGCGACTCTGAAGAAGTTGCTTTTCTCTCAAGGACTTGTAGTGCTTCTCAAGCATAGCATGTCTACTTATTCACACCCAATATTAATATTCCATTTTGGCTGGGGTTTTAGTTTATGTTTTCTCTCTATCCAGAGACAATGATTTTGCTCCTACAGTTTATTTTTAGAGTTTATTAGGAAATAGAATAATTATGGAGTTGTAACCACATCCTACACTTTTTAGGCAAATCTACTAATTTGGAGAACTGACTTCTTGTATTAGCTGTGACATAAACTAATATCAGCAAGCCATAATACCTCGCTGAGCTTCAGTTTCATTTTATTTATAAAATGAGAATTTGATTTATAGTTTCCAAGACTACTTTCCTTTCTAATATACATTTAACATGATTTTCTAATTGTGTTTCCATGTATCAATATATACAGGTCAGATTTTTCCCCAGACTACAAAAAACCTATACATTCCTCTGTCATACATGATTATTAAAGGTTTTTAGGTGTTTTAAGAGCTGACTAGTTGGCCAGGAAGTGTGTTAATACTGGGGAACACAGCTCAGTGTCCTCCCATTGTATTGTATTAGTCATTTTCCTACTGGGCACAATCACTAATTGCAACTCCCTCTGTTTGTGGCAAACCTCCCCAGAAGCCTGTTTGAGCCATATAGGTAGATAGATATTTTTTTACCTCAGTCACCTTTTAATTTTTGATTTCTCATCTACCCATGTTTACAAGCAGATTTCTCACATTAGTAGTGTACTATTTTTCTATTGTTGCCAAAAAATTACCCCAAATCAGTGGCTTAAATTAACACAAACTTATTATCTGAGTTCTACAGATTAGAAACCCAACACCAGTGTGCTGAAATCAAGATGTCAGCTGCACTCCTTTCTGGAGGTTCTAGGGGAGAATCTGTTTTCTTGCCTTTTCTAGCTACTTGAGACCACACCATTCCTTGGCTCATGATTCCCTTTTTCCATCTTCAAAGCAAGCAATGGCTGGTGGGTCTTTACATTGCATCGTCCCATCTGACTGTGCTTCTATCATCACATCTTCTCTGACTCTTCTGCATCCCCTTTCTACTTATAAGGATTCCTGTGATAACAGTGGGTCCACCTGGATAATCCATGATAATCTGCCTATTTCAAGCTCAGCTGATTAGAAACCCTAATCCCATCAGCAGCTTTAATTCTATCAGCAACCTTAATTCTCGTTTGCCATGTAATTATAAATATTCACAGGTTCTGAGGATTAGAACATGAACCTATTTGGGAGTAGGTCATTATTCTGCATACCACAAATACACAGAGACATCTTCTAAAATCATAGTTCTACCATCTAGACTTTATACACCGCTTTATTTACGTCTTATACTTCCTAACAAAAAACAGTGAAGAGTTTTAAGGGGATCAATAGTGGTACTGGCTAAGAGTTGGTAAAAATTTCAGGTTAGTGATATTAGGCTTGACAGATTTACAGGAAGAAGGGAATTCCTTGCTTTCTGCTCACACACTCCCTCCTCGAATACAAAATTTCTTTGAGCAGTATCTTTTTTAATGGCCTTAGAGATTGCAGAGTCCTCTTAATTAATTAAAAAACATTTATTTTAGTATCTTTAATCTGCATGGCCCCAAATTATTAACTACAAAAATAAACATTGATACTGCATAAATATCACATTACTTCCTGAAGTCATTCATTCTTCCTGACCCGGTGCCTTTTATAGGCCCGGGGTTGCAGAGATAAACCAGATTCCCAGGCATGCCACTGTAATGGAAAATCAGAAGAGAGTAAACATCTTTGGTCCCTTTGTCAATGATAGGGCTTCCAGCAGGGCCGAAGTTGTTCCCTGCTGAAAAATATGAAACAATATGTTAGAAGCTCCTAGTACAGTGCTTTGCATATGATAGAGGATTGGTAAAGAATATCGTTATTCTTTATGTAATACCAGGTGCACCCAAAGAGTATGTCTAAGAGAAAATTGTATAAGAATTGTTTTTCTGATTTGCCCTCTGTTGTACTAGAAGTTTTTACAATGCAGTCCTTTTCCTATCAGAAAAATAATGTCTTTTCATTATAGGATGTTTGATAAATAAAAAAATTAAAAAGTAAATAAAGCGGCATGCTGTATTAGTTTGTTTTCACACTGCTATAAAGAATTACCTGAGACTGGGCAATTTATGAAGAAAAGAGGTTTAATTGACTCACAGTTCCATAGAATGTACAGGAAGCATGGCTAGGAGGCCTCAGAAAAATTGCAATAATGGCAGAAGGGCAAAGGGGAAGCAAGCATGTCTTCATATGGCGGCAGGAGAGAGAGAAAGGAGAGCAAGAGAAGGGTGAAGTGCTATACATTTTTAAACAACCAGATCTCATGAGAACTCACTATCACAAGAACGATAAGAGGGAAATCCACTTCCACCAGGTCTCTCCCCCAAAATTGAGGATTACAATTCAACATGAGATTTGAGTGGGGACACAGAGTCAAACCATATCACATGTATGGCTACCCCATAAACATGACTACTTTTGACATTTTAGTGTATTTCTTGCTTTCATTCTTGCCCTCTTGCAATCTTAGAGGTGTTTGCAGCCAGAAGCAGCAGAAATTCAAACTCTCTTAATAAAAAATGGACATTTATTGAAAGCATATTTATGAGACTCAGAAACGTTAAGAAAAAATGTAGTCAGTAACTGAAATGACAGCAGTAACAACCTACTCTCTTCACTTCTCGAAAGCAGAATGTATTTTATATCTTTATTTCCTTTCAATGTGTTTCTGCTCTTGAAGACTGGCTTTCTCAACTTTGTACGTGCATTGTGGCTACCCTAGTTCTGGCTTTCCATGGCCTTTGTATAGGTTTCAGAAAAGGCCAAGCTGTTGCAACAAAGAACCCTCAAAATACAGTAGTTTCAAAAGAAGTTTACTCAAAGAAGTTACCTCACTCCAGGTTGATGAGACAGGCCTACTCCATGCAGTTATTCTGAGATCTAGGTGCCTTCCATATTTTCTTGCTCTGCTGTTCCCTAGAGCATTGCCCAGTTTGCCTGGATGAACTGGTTCAAAAGCATGCCCAAGTTGCAATTCATGGGAGGGGGTGGAAGGAGCTAGCTGAGGAGAAAGGGTTTACCTTTAGGAGATAATCCAGAAGTTAGAGGTGTGACTTCCATTCATAGTCCTTTTACTTGAAGTAAACCAGATAGTCGTAGCTGGCTGTGAGAGGCTTGGAAATGTCAAATCTAGCTTGTCTTCCATGTGTCCAGCCACAGCTGTGTTGCTATGGACCAAAGAGACTGGTGGATAACTGGCAGCTTCTGATATGACTTCCTTATTAAAGAACAGAACTACAGCTCCTCTGCCTCAATTCCAAACTATCTCCAATGAGGCTCTGATTGTACTAGTTTGGGTAAAGTATCTATCCCAGTTTAGTCAGTCCTTGTCTTGGGAGACAGGATCATGTGGACTATGGCAACACCATAGGGTTTCTGAGAGAAGACTAGGAAGGAGCAAGTAAGACAAAGTGCTCATCTGTATCTGAACATATGTATTCCCCTACTAAATCTGGACACGTACATACACACACAAATATTTGGGAATTCTCTCTTTTTTCTCTTTTTGCCCCCCTGCCACATCAGTCTATGGATTCTTATTTTTATTCCATCCATCCATCCATCCATCCATCCTCCACATCTTACCCTGTTCACTGAGATTTAAATAAATTTGGCTTGACCCCACTAAGTCAGAGAACATAGTTCTTCTTTCCTCCTAGGCATACATCTAGATCACAATTCTTAGCCTTTCTTACACTTAGGTATGGCCACATGACTGAGTTATGGCTAACAGAATGTTGAACACAGAAATAGGTAGATGGTTATCCACCCTTTCTCTCTCTCCTACCAAGAGCTAGCTAATTGTCCAGGTTGACCTTGGAACCCATGTGATGTACCTTTTATCAGCCTAGGAACTTAAGTAACTGCATGGAACAGAGCTCTTACCTTGTCTCTTGCCACCAATTGAACTGAGATATGACATAGAAATAAATTTCTATTGCTTTAAATCACTGAGATCTTGAGATAGCAGGTAGGGTTACCTTAATATCCTCAATAATTTCTGTCTTATAGGGTGTCCAATACCCTAGCTATATTTTCTATTGCTTCTTAGAGAAGTGATATTATATATTTTATGGTACCTCTCTTTTCAGTTTCCCATTTTCTTAAACCCTTGAAACTCACTCATCTCTCAACTCCTAGAGTGATTCTTCCTTGCCTGAACCAACACAGGGGATGTGCAAATAGCTACTGTCCTTTGTTTTTCTCAAAATACCATTCTCCAAGGCATTTATATGCATGGCATAGTTTACTGAGGATTCACAGCAATCCTAGTGAATTGGATATTTAGAAATCTATGCTCTTAAAAGTCCTTATTTCACCTACTGTTGTGTTACTTCACTTCCTATTCCCTCTCCTCTTTCCATTTGTCTACTTTCCCTCCACCTCAAATTAACCTTTTTTGCAGAATAGTTTAGTTAGCTATTCTTTTGAATTTTTTTTAGCCTATCCATGCTATCCTCAGAGAGCTTCCTTGTCCCTGAAAATCACAGTTACTAAGGCATCTTAATTTATTTTGATCTCTAAGCCAGACGCAAAGAAAAAACAAACAAACAAAAAACTCTCTGGCATCCCTTGGGTTAGTATGAAATGGCCCTTTACACTATTGACTATGGTGACACAAAAAGCATAGCAAAATCCAGGTGGTAAGCTCCTTTAGAAAAAAATCAGAAGAAATGGCAACAATGGGTGCACATTCTCAGATACAACTAGGCTGGAGCTGAGTTTTGGTTGTTTGTATAGATTGGCAAGTGCTCTTCAGTATGCCACAGATACTGCCACTATCACTCTTCCATGTTTTCTCTCATACAGGGATCATTTCAGTCATTTATGTCACCTGCCAGCCTCCTTTAGGCATATGAGCTTGCTACTTCTCTTCCATCTGCAAACAGTTTCTATCCTGATAAGAACAAAGTGCTCAGCTCTCAAAATAACAAATATTCTCCCCTGTACTCATATACATTGCCCATTTTGCTATTTATCTTGTCCATGGAAGACCCGATAATAACAGATAAATGTATTATAATTTATCTATTTCTTTAAAGTTGTTAATTTAGGGTGCTTCCAAATCTTTGTGTATAAATGTTTGTTTGCTCTCCATGTTTACAGACCAAATTTAAAGATGTAGTATCACTTGATGAAGACATATGAAGAATTTATCGTACCTTTTACAGACAACTAAATTGTTCTGAAAAGATGATATCCATAATGGGTATCAGAATTTTGCTTGCAGTGGTTAACAGAGTTACAACTCAAGTCTTCAATCATGGCTCCTAAAATGCCTGGAGGGGTTTTTAAACTTTGGACTTCAATTTTGACTGAATTAATGGTATGAAATGAAAACTACATAGAGTTTAGTATCTGGTTAACTTAAATATAATTACATATGATAAACTATAAATGATGATAATGGGACCACATTTTAATTCACTTTTACTAAAGAGTGAGTACAAACCTGAGCTAAACATGTCTAAGAGAACACTTTTAGTTCCAGTTTTTCTCCTGGTCCATCCAAATTTTGTTGATTCTTTCCCATATATTTCATGGTGTCCTTGTTCTACATTAGATTCTTTCCTTCAAACAAGACATTTCTCACTATTTGCAGCAAATTTTTAGTTTCCTTCTACTTCTTAAAATGATACAGTCTATTCTAGTGTTCAGAAGAGACTGATATTCTCTTCTATCATGCCAAATACTTCTCATCTGTTCCATTCTACCTTCATGATATTTCTAAGGTCCTCTCCAGAGTCTTTCTCTGTTTAATGGATTGCCTGGTTATAGTAGTTTCATGTAGCAATTTGGATTTGGGCAGAAATATTGGGTCAAATTGTCTAATGGCATAATCACCAGGATGTTTTCTGTGTCACACTGTTGTGACACTCAGGACTGAAGCAAATCAGTTTAATTATTTAACTACTTCTTAACCAGATTCATGCAGCCTATACTAGTGAATGTAAAGTTACAATTTACTACAGCAAAACTCTTATTCTGACAAAAGCATTTCAAAGGAAACTTTAATGCAGAGATTCTCATCTATTTAGGAATTCATAAGTGGCTTGCCTTAAAGGCAAGTGTGTGGTTGGTGCTCTTGTAACATTGTTCCCAATCCAATAATTATATGATGAGCCTTTACACCAATAACAACAAAAATCAAAGTCTCCAGATTTTTTAATGATCACCATTCTAACTGGCGTGAGATGGTATCTCAATGTAGTTTTGATTTGCATTTCTCTAATGACCAGTGATGATGAACATTTTTTCATACGTCTGTTGGCCTCATACCATGGGTGTACCTATGCAACAATCTTACATGTTCTAAACATGTACCCTCAAGCCTAAAATGCAA